>JAWRVZ010000550.1:12500-15000 GCA_037043235.1 Rhodeus uyekii
CACGTGATGCAGTTCTGACAGAAACACAAGCAGAAAAGCACAGAAACTAATCTGACAGACGGAAACATCACAGACATGCGAGGAATGTGATCAGAGCAGAAAAACCTGATGATGCAGAAACCAGCAACACACATCCAACACACATTCCTGCACTTATCAGCTGCTTTTATCCAAAGCGACTTGCACTGCATTCAAGAAACACATTGACTTTCTAATCAGTTCTTGCTTTCCCTGGGAATTGAACCCATGACCTTGATGTTGCAAGCGCTGCTCTACTGATTGAGCGACAGGAAAGCTGTCTCCTGACTCTATGAATTTGATTTAATGCACAAACTCAATCAATATGCATCACTAGCTTTCCTGTGTGTCTAACAGTAGAGAGCAGTGCTTGCAACATCAAGGTCATGGGTTCAATTCCCAGGGAAAGCAAGAACTGATTAGAAAGTCAATGTGTTTCTTGAATGCGATGATAAAAGCGTCTGATAAATGCAGGAATGTGAATGCAATAGGAATTGTTACTACATTGTCACAGTCACGCGTAATATCGCAGCTGCTGTAAAATCTAATATCGCAGCTGCTGTAAAATCTAATATCGCAGTTGCTGTAAAATCTAATATCACAGTTGCTGTAATATCAAAGATCCTATATCCTATCAGTCACGTAATATCAAAGTCAGGTCATCTAACAGTTGCTGTAAAATCAGTCACAATATCACAGTTCCTGTACAATCACAGTCACATAATATCAGTTGCATCAGTCAGAAACTGTTCTACCAAAGTCATGTAACACTACTCACAATGATATCACAGTCGCTGTAATGTCACGCAATCAGTTATCTCAGTTATCATAAGCAGAAAATTTAACTATTAAGATCTGTTGTTTTGAACATATACTTGATATAAACACAGCATGTTATTGCTTATCTGACTGTCAATCATTCGCAGATCAATAACGTTCATAAAGCAGATATGGGTGCAATAATCAGGCGTTCCTGTCGCTCAAACTGCGCTCGCAACGCCCAGGTCAGGGTTCGATCCTCGGAATAAAAGCGTCTGATAAATGCAGAAATGTAAATGAAACACAGTGCTGGGTTCTTCGAATTACTGAAAGTACATAGTTTTACATTTATAAATACTCTCAGAAACGTCATAATCGACTAGTTCATTGATATTTGATCAATTAGTTTTATTTCATTGATTGTAACAGGGGCGTCATTGTTTTGACGCGTCGCGTCGGTCTAACCATCGCGTCAGCTCTCATACACACAACACACATAAAACACATTTATCACACACGAGTGAGTGAGTGTTTGATCACAATAATAATTATGCTGTTTTGGACTTTAATCCCGCAAGCGCTGCTAATGCTAAAGCTAACGTGAGGCCAGCGCGTGTTATTCGCGTCTGTGAGCGTCGGGATCGCGTTACCTTCCTCTCGCCAGCGTCCATCACGCGCGCCGACACCGGGACCGAGCCGCGAGACGCTGTCAGGAGGCCGCAGACCCAAACATGACCCGCTGCTCCGGTTCTGATGCCCGTCACTCACTGACTCTCATCTGGGACGGAAGCCGCGGAGGGTCAATACGGACATGCGTTTCAGTAATTCTGCTGGGCTGCCGTTAGAGGGCGCGTGAGAGAAGAAAACTCACACGCATGCGCAGAATTAACATTAACTGTGATGACGGTGAGGCTTGTCGTTTGTCATCAGTTATGACAATCTCACATTGAGCCAAGTTGCTGTTGCGGTGCGATTTATATAAACAAAGACACACACATTTACTCGCACATACATACACACTCACTCACAGACGTGCACTCACTCACACATAAACGAACACACTCACTCACAGACACATACATACACACACTCAAAGATAAATGCACACACTCCCTCACACATACATGCACACACTCACAGACACACACATACACTCACAGACACACACATACACTCACAGACAAATGCACACTCACTCACAGACACACACACTCCCTCACACATACATGCACACACTCACAGACACACACATACACTCACAGACAAATGCACACACACGCACACATACATACACACACATCCATACATGCACACACTCACAGACACTCAGATACACACACACACACACACTCACACACACACACACACACACACAGTCACTCAGATACACACATACACACACACACACTCACTCAAATACACACACACACAGTCAGTCACTCAAATACACACACACACACACACACACTCACACACACTCACAGACACAGTCACTCAAATACAAACACACTCACACAAACTCACAGATACACAGACTCACTAACAGATACACACTCACACATACACACACACACACACACACAGAGAGAGAGAGAGAAACTGGCGTGACACCCAGTATTGTAAAGCTCAGATTTGTTTTGTGCGTTTTCCCAAAATTAATGATGTCATTGTGTTTCTGTGAATTCATGAAAAGAAAGCTCTATTTTTAACCCGACCCAAACGT
>JAWRVZ010000550.1:20000-22500 GCA_037043235.1 Rhodeus uyekii
AGACATACACTCACGCACACACACATATAAATTCAGTGGTATCTGGTTATGTTGACGGTCTCTGGGCCGCAAAAAAGCGTTGAGATAACCGAGGATCGAGACCAACAGCCAATATGGCGATTTGTTTGATGAAGGATCAGCATGCTATAAAAATGTACACACACTATATATGTTTGCTAACAACAAAAGGCATATGTGCAGCAACGAACAGCAGAGATTTACCAGAATACAATAAAAACACCTTCCATTCTCCATACAAACCTTTAATTATATTCTCCAACGTTGCAAACACAATTTCGCTCACAGCGTAAACAATCATAACATATTGGTGATGTCATCAGCTGTACTGGATTGATACTTTCTTGAGTTCTGCCCGTCTAATGTGCTTTCTCAACAAATTCGGCTTCGTCCCGTCTTTTAATAACCTTCAATCCATTCTTCAATTCGCAGCGGCGCTGAGCAGAGCGCACATCAGAACAGAAGCAGGGATGCGTTTGTGTGTTTGTGTGCGTGCGTGTGCGCATTGTGTGGCTGGACTAGATTGCATACTTTCTTGCGTTCTGGGTGTTCAGTTTTGACTGAGACATGATTAGCAAGCAGCTAGTTAGCTTTTGTCACAGACAGGCGCACACACACAGTGGAGTACGTGACTGAGGCTGTGTGAGTCAAACAAATGCAGCGATTTATATTTTCTGCAGTGATTTAATTATTTTTTAGACAAAGAACATTTGACATCCCGTACTGCCATTGCGTAATCAGCCAGCGGCGGCTTGCCGGACATGCGCGATTAATTTACACGTGGAGGAGTGAACATCTCCTGCTCTGCTGCATCTGGGAGGACCGGCCGCCTGTGAGTGCTTTGGGATGGAGATGCGGCAGCTCTCGCTGCTCCTTGAGAAGAGTAAGAACGATATGTGCTTTCACTTCAGAGAGTCTCCAAAAGTCTCCAGTAACTCCAGATAAAGTCGTAAATTTGTGCTAGAGTGGTCTGATAACTTGCTAAATATAGCGACAAAGGCACCAAGTTGGCAACACTGAGCGCGATCCACGTGCAATGCAAACTCAGCGCATGCGCAGTGAACTCTCAGTCACCAGATAACCATGTGAAGTGGCGAATATGTCCCTCGTTTTTGCTCGAGATATTAGATTTCGGCGACGTAAAAGAATCGACATAACCCACAAGAAAATGCTGAGACAAATAGGGAGTTTGGCGGTTCCACTTCAAAAACATAATAGGACATAAAATACAATAGGATTGGCGAGTTAACCGTGACTCGAGAAAAGTGAACTCCACTGTACATATATATATATATATATATACACACACTCATATACACATACATACACACACACTCACCTAAAGGATTATTAGGAACACACACTAATACTGTGTTTGACTCTCTTTCACCTTCAGATCTGTCTTAATTCTACATGGCATTGATTCAACAAGGTTCTTTAGAAATGTTGGTCATATTGACAGGAGCATCTTGCAGTTGATGGAGATTTGTGGGATGCACATCCAGGACACGAAGCTCCCGTTCCTCCACGTCCCAAAGATGCTCTATTGGGTTGAGATCTGGAGACTGTGGGACATTTTAGTGCCGTGAACTCATTGTCGTGTTCAAGAAACCAATCTGAAAGGATTCGAGCTTTGTGACATGGTGCATTATCCTGCTGGAAGCATCACAGGATGGCACATGGTGGTCATGAAGGGATGGACATGGTCAGAAACAATGCTCAGGCAGGCTGTGGCATTTAAACGATGCCCAATTGGCACTAAGGGCCTAAAGTGTGCCGAGAAAACATCCCCACACCATTACACCACCACCACCAGCCTGCACAGTGGTAACAAGGCAAGATGGATCCATGTTCTCATTCTGTTTACGCCAAATTCTGACTCTACCATCTGAATGTCTCGACAGAAATCCAGACTCAGACCAGCAACATTTTAGAAATGGTTGAGTGTGAAAATCCCAGTAAGTGAGCAGATTGTGAAACACTCAGACCGGCCCGTCTGGCACCAACAACCATGCCACGCTCAAAACTGCTGAAATCACCTTTCTTTCCCATTCTGACATTCAGTTTGGAGTTCAGGAGATTGACTTGATCAGGAACAACCCCTAAATGCATTGAAGCAACTGTCATGTGATTGGTTGATTAGATAATTGCATTCATGAGAAATTGAACAGGTGTTCCTCATAATCCTTTAGGAGAGTGAATATACAGTATATATATATACACACACACACACACACACACACATTCACTCAACTGTATAAATAAGGACAGACTGCTATTGTTTTTTTACTGCTAATTATAAATTCTATAGATCTTTTTTACAATAGATTAAACTGTAATATTAAACACTAACTGACAGAGAAAGTTTTGCATTAAAATTAAACTGCGTTAAAAAAGATCTTTCCCTTTATTCAAATATTATTAAAAAAGTGTTAAGGATATTATTTAGTTGTGTTTGGAGTTGATCGTTTCATTTGTGTAA
>JAWRVZ010000550.1:25000-110000 GCA_037043235.1 Rhodeus uyekii
CTCTCTCCGTTCCAGAACCTTCACTCTTTCCGTTCCAGAACCTTCACTCTCTCTGTTCCAGAACCTTCACTCTCTCTGTTCCACGGTTGCGTCCGAAAGCATGAAATCTCACAATCCTCACAGTTAAGCTTAACATTTAAGATCTGAAAGCTGTGGACAGTTTGCATATGTTTGTAGTAATTAAATGTTGGGTTCGTTATCAGCGAAACTCTCTCTACTTTGAAAAACGTTACATTCACTGGAGAAACAGTAATGGCTCAAGGTTTTAAGTCCTGTTTTCTGAATACTGTTCTGAATAATGTTTTCTCACACACACACACACACACACACACACACACACTCTCTCTCTCTCTTTCTCTCTCTCACACACACACACACACACACTCTCTCTCTCTCTCACATACACACACACAATCTCTCTCCCCCCCCCCTCACACACACACACTCTCTCTCTCTCTCTCTCTCTCTCACACACACACACACACTCTCTCTCTCTCTCTGCTATCTCTTCTCTTGGCACCGCAGACTCAGGAATTGGAAACAGACTGTTTGAGGTCATTCTTTGCATCACTTCTCTACTGTATCAATTATGATTTACAAGAGAGTGTGAGCGCTGTGAAATCTCACGCAACAGCGCGACTAAAGAAGAACAAAATCAGTCTGTATGAAAGAGTCTGCAGTCTTTTGAATTGTTGTGATGTGAATCGTCCTCGATGAGCTTCAGTTCGGTTCATCATGAACACAGTTGAAGAATTCAGACTCATTCAAACAGAAATGTTTCTGAATGCCATGTGAAGGTCAGAGCAGAACCAGTCCAACAAAAAGCCTTTCTGAGAGCAGTGCCAAAAACACCCAAAAACATGTGGCCCACCTCTAACACACACAGACACACTCTCTCTCTCACTCTTACACACTAACACACACACACAGTCTACGACACACACACACACACACAAAGATAATTACTCACACACACACTCTCTCTCTCACACACACACACACACACTCTATCTCTCTCGCACTCACAGACACTCATTAACTCTCCGACACACTTACTCACTCACATACACACTCTCTCTCACAGACTCACTATCTCACACACACACACACACACACACACACACACACACACACACACACACACACACACACACACACACACACCGAGTGCAGCGAGACTCTAGCTGACATCTAAGGGAGAGATGTCTCTCACCTGTCTGTCTTTCTCTGTTGCTTCTGTTTAACATCTGAATCTGTTGATTATCTGTTGATGATAGAGAGGTGAACTTTCCCCCCGTGTGGGACGTCTGCCGCTTGATGAATCTCCGGCTGCAGTTGTAACACACACTGACACTGATTAAAGGCCAGAGGAGTTTCTGAGAGGAAGAATGAAGCTTCAGGATACTGCCATCTGCCACATCAAGACAGAGAGAGAGCATTGCGTTTACACCCGAAAACACCCCAAAACAAGCGGTCCACCACACACACACACACATACTCTCTCTCACACACACACACTCTCTCTCTCTCTCTCTCTCTCTCTCTCTCACACACACACACACACACACATATACTCACTCTCTCTCTCTCTCTCCCTCTCTCCCTCTCACACACACACACACACACATATACTCACTCTCTCTCTCTCTCTCTCTCTCTCTCTCTCACACACACACACACACACAGTCATTTGCCCACTGCTATATTACCGAATTATTCAAAAATTGAGAACAACACAATAATTTATTTGTAAAACAGGGATGCAAACACATCAGGACTAAAAAAAAGAGTCTTGCTTCAGAATTTTGTAGAAATGGTGATACTTTTTTCAAGTTATATTCCTTCGTCCTCATGCGTTTACATAAAATAAATTCAGCTTTAATCACAGGAATAAATGACACTTTACTATATATTCACATAGAAAACAGCTGTTTTACACTGATATAATATTACACTGTTCTCTCTCTCTCTCTCTCTCTCTCTCTCTATATATATATATATATATATATATATATATATATATATATGAGGAATAATCTGATGATGATCTAAAACCTTTTGTAGGACAATCAGTGCAAAGAAAGTCCTCTAAGATTGTGGATGAAGATTCAAACCAATGACTTCATTTTTTGAGGAATTGGCGGCACTAGAAAAGTGGGTTGATCAAAGTGAAAGTCAGACCCTAAAGTCTGTTGCCAAACGTCTTACCATGCGATTCTACGGGCCGTCACCAGATCCCAGTCTGATGATGATGATGATGATGATGAGTGACACCTTCAGCCCTCAACCCTAACAAACACAAGACGAGTGCACTAATACAATCACACATCATCAGCACCAGAGCGGAGACACACAGTTCTTTACTTTCACTGCTGATTTTTCACAGTGCGTTTCTCTCCTCTGTCCATCCAGGACTTGCTGTAGCTATTTAAAGAGCAGTCGTTAACAGCCATGATCCCTTGAGCGCACCAATTAAGAGGGAATGTAGAAAGCAGCAGATTAATCCGAACGCCACCCCGACTCAGAATAGACTGACCTTAAACTCGGAGAGCAGCTGAGAGCCGAGCGCCATGAAGCACAGACAAAACAAGCTTACACTTTCATCAGTTCTTATGTTTATTGATATTATATGGCAAAGTTATTCTCCATAAGCCCAGAGTAAGCAGACGTGAATGGGGTTGCATGTTCGTTTAGGTTATAGCAGTCGTTTCAGGTGCAATTGAAACAGCAGGAGACCTGCATATCCGTCTGAGAGTCGTCTAAAGTTCACAGACAGCATTAGCTTGTCTCTCGCTCTCCTCCAGAACAGCTTTGATGTGTCATTTCAGCCATAAACCCAAATGACCGCTGGGACTGTAATCGCAGTGAGGGGGAACCAGGAGCATTTTACAGTCCAGTGAACGCAGTGAGATTCGGTCGAGCTCTGGGACGTTCAGTGAGAACATAAACATGATGCGAGTTTCAGCATGACGCGATGAATGCAAATCAGCATCAGATGTCAAACTTTGATTCGGCTTCACAGCTCTTCAACTGCGGTAAAACAATTAAACTGCAGGGAATAAACACCACTAAATGCAAACTGGAAAGTAAAGTTCGTTGGGTTAACTTTTGATAATGTTTTGACAAAGCCTTACGAAAAATGTATAAGCTTTGAATTTAGCGAAGTGGAAAGAGAAAGAACGAAAGTCATTGCTAGCATGAATTTGCTAACATCTTTTAACATCTTTCTAACATATTTCGCTGTTAAGGAATGCTGTCAGAGATCTCACGAAGATGAAATATCAAAGAACAGTCTTTAATCCAAATAACTCAGATACAGAGAAACAGGCTTGCAACATTTCTCAAACACAGCGTTTGGACTGGAAGCATGGACTAGCATTAATAAGGAACAGGCATGTGACCAGGGTGGTGCCGGCAGTGCAGAGATCCAGGGAGGTTCAGCCTACATGGCGTTGCTACAGGAGATTGGCTCTGCCACTATGGCCAGGGATGCATTTACCCGCTACCCAGCAGAATTTTTTTGGGAGGAGCTATGGAGATGTAAGCCAGAGCAGACTCTGGACCAGGCTCAAGGGCTGGAGCCGCCACCGGACTCTGGAGCCGCCACCGGACTCTGGAGCCGCCACCGGACTCTGGAGCCACCACCGGACTCTGGAACAGGGGCTGGAGCCGTCACCGGACTCTGGAGCCGTCACCGGACTCTGGAGCCGTCACCGGACTCTGGAGCCGTCACCGGACTCTGGAGCCGTCACCGGACTCTGGAGCCGCCACCGGACTCTGGAGCCGCCACCGGACTCTGGAGCCACCACCGGACTCTGGAACAGGGGCTGGAGCCGTCACCGGACTCTGGAACAGGGGCTGGAGCCGTCACCGGACTCTGGAGCCGTCACCGGACTCTGGAGCCGTCACCGGACTCTGGAGCCGTCACCGGACTCTGGAGCCGTCACCGGACTCTGGAGCCGCCACCGGACTCTGGAACAGGGGCTGGAGCCGTCACCGGACTCTGGAGCCGCAACCGGACTCTGAAGCCGCCACCGGACTCTGGAACAGGGGCTGGAGCCGTCACCGGACTCTGGAGCCGCCACCGGACTCTGGAACAGGGGCTGGAGCCGTCACCGGACTCTGGAGCCGCAACCGGACTCTGGAGCCGCCACCGGACTCTGGAACAGGGGCTGGAGCCGTCACCGGACTCTGGAGCCGTCACCGGACTCTGGAGCCGCCACCGGACTCTGGAGCCGCCACCGGTCTCTGGAGCCGCCACCGGACTCTGGAACAGGGGCTGGAGCCGTCACCGGACTCTGGAGCCGTCACCGGACTCTGGAGCCGTCACCGGACTCTGGAGCCGTCACCGGACTCTGGAGCCGTCACCGGACTCTGGAGCCGTCACCGGACTCTGAAGCCGTCACCGGACTCTGGAGCCGCCACCGGACTCTGGAGCCGCCACCGGACTCTGGAGCCGCCACCGGACTCTGGAGCCGCCACCGGACTCTGGAGCCGCCACCGGACTCTGGAGCCGCCACCGGACTCTGGAGCCGCCACCGGACTCTGGAACAGGGGCTGGAGCCGTCACCGGACTCTGGAGCCGTCACCGGACTCTGGAGCCGTCACCGGACTCTGGAGCCGTCACCGGACTCTGGACCAGGCTCAAGGGCTGGAGCCGCCACCGGACTCTGGAGCCGTCACCGGACTCTGGAGCCGCCACCGGACTCTGGACCAGGCTCAAGGGCTGGAGCCGCCACCGGACTCTGGAGCCGTCACCGGACTCTGGAGCCGCCACCGGACTCTGGAGCCGTCACCGGACTCTGGAACAGACTGGGGAATTTCTCTCTCTGGAAAGGACTCGGGAACATTACTCACTAGAACGGCTTCTCTGGTCTTGGGAATGTTGAACCATCAGCAGCAAACACAAATCTAACAAAATCAATAGCTCCATTGAGGATTGAAGAGAAGTAGAAGTTAATTTCGTGAAAAATTTCTTCATTGTAAATACAGCCCAGCATGATCAAAGTAAATCAAATAGATTTATGCTCAGAATAACGGGTGTTATAGAATAATTTGATGGGTTATCGTAAGTGGAGTTCCTGCTTATTCTATTTTATAAGGTCCTGTCGTCTGTCACGAAATGTTGGCAAAGAGTTCTCATAAAGAAGAAATATCAATCTCTATGTCTCTAATCCAAATAACTCAGGGAAATACAAAGAAAGAGGCTTGCAACACTTAGCCTACCACATTGTTAAGAGAGAACACACCAGTCACAGGAACCATGGACTTTAAATACTAAACTAAACAAGGACTAATAAGCTAATTAATAAGGAACAGGTGAATGAGATGAACCAGTAAGAAAACTGGGTCAAAGGAAAATAGCAACTGAACACAATGAAAATGAATATAAAACAAAACCCAGGCAGCTGCTAACATGCGTTAGCATATTGTTAGCATGAATTAGCATGTTGCTAGAATGAAGATGTTGCTTCCATGTTGTCTTAGGATAGTCATTATGCTTTGACAGCTTAAATACTCTATAAGAATTGTCTATTGTACAAGTTCTATAAGACTTATTGTAAGTCTTGACGCCCTCTCAACTTTGACTTGCGTAATGAGAATTACAATGAGAATTTAGATTAGTATATAATCATGCATAATTAGGACAGGAAAATAAACAGAACTTTTAACAGGATGGAGAATATGTTTCCTGCTCTAAAGATGACATTGATGACGCAATGTTCCCAGAACGTTCTTTTAACGTTAAAAACAAATGTTCTTCCACTAATGGTAATAGAACGTTTGTTCAAAGTCTTTAATAATGCTCTCAAAATGTTAGCAAAAAACATGATTTCAGAAAACCTTTTTCTAACATTTTTAAGTGTTACTTCTTATTTTAGAACATTCAAAAGTAACATTCCCATTCATTTGCCAAATGAGTAAATGGAACATTCGTATCAACCAAGAAACATTTGTGAAACATTTAAAAAACTGGACTTACAGAAAGAAAATATTCATAATATACTTGGAAATTTTAGCAAAGCAAACATATTTTTGTTAACTGGGAACATGAAATCATCCTCAAAAAACACAGACAAAAGAAAATACGTCCCAGATTTGTCCTAAATGTTTCATGCAGTGAGAGGAGGATGAAACCATCAAACGTCTGATGCTCTTCCTGAACAGAAACACAAAGTGTTTAGATCGCATGTCCCTGTAAAACTTAATTGTGTTTTTTAGGTGAAGGGAAATACGAGGCTTCTACATTTGCAAGTGACCGTGAGCTTTTAGATCAGCCGTTTTACGAGCACTCGTCTGGGAAATGAAAGAGCAAGCTTGAGCGTCCAGAGGACTGTCGGCCGTGTGCCGCGTCTCCCTCAGGCTCTGAGCGCTGGGAACGTTTGATGTGCTGAGAACCGCGCGGGCCAGGTGTGTAAAACTGTAAATGTGCCTCCTGAATACAAACAGGAAAAGTGAAAGAGATGAGATCTTCAGCAGAGATGAACCTTTCCAGCAGTAAACGGCCCTCTGTTTAACTTCCTCAATTGAGGCCCGCCTCGTTAGATTTATTGCCCTTGCAGTTTCACTATCAGCCTTTGAATTCAGCTCAGGCTTTGATGTCTGTCTGTAAGACACCAACAAATGACAGACGAGACCCTTCAGATCACATGTGAGAACAGCAGGATCTTGGGAAAGTCACGGCATGCGATTCTTCATAAATGTCAACGCAGTGGGCGTCAGTGCAACGCAGACCTCGCAGGATTCTTCCTGCATACCTCAGAGAGAGAGAGAGAGAGAGAGACACAGAGAGAGAGAGAGAGACACACACAGAGAGAGAGAGACACACACACAGAGACAGAGAGAGACAGAGAGACACAGAGAGAGAGAGAGAGAGAGAGAGAGACACACACACAGAGAGAGAGAGAGAGAGAGAGAAACAGAGAGAGAGAGGCCGTCGCTCATGTTTATGGCTTTGCTTCCTCTCACGTCCACTGGAGACCTGGCTAGCAGAAACGGATGGTTCTCTGTCTCTCTCTCTCTCTCTCTCGTTCTCTCGCTCCAGCATCCCAGTGACAGCTGAGTGGCTGAGACGTAATTGCAGAGAAGTGAGGTCAGCAAGAGGCTTTTATCAGAGATTGCACAGCGTTCAGCAACACGAGAAGATGCACAGCGCAGACGGGCGGCCCCAAAACTCCCTCTCTTGGTGCGTCACACTGGAAGTTTCTCTGGAGCCGTTGGGACTGAAGCGCCAATCCTGGAGACACAAGTAAGTCGCTTTTAAAGACAGCAAATGCATTCTGTCTCAAGTTAGTTTGGCAGAAACTAGGCAGAGAGACGGTGAAGGAAATACTGAACTGTAAAGTAGAAGTAAAGCAATGCTGAGAGATTTAAATAGTGATAGAGCAATACTGAAACATGAAGGAACGACAGAGAGAAATAGAGATTTGAAACAGCAACATTTTGAGACATTTGAAGTATTGGGATAGAGCGACACTGAGACATTTAACAACAGAGGAACACTGAAACATTTGAAGAAGTGATTCTGAGATACTGAGATAGATACAATGATGAGACGTTAAAAATAGCAGCAGAGCGACACTGAGACACTGAACATCTGGCTTCTATGTGAAGGATGCTGATTGTTGAGCTGAGAGAACTGTGATTAACTGTCTCCTGTATCTTCATCAGGAATGGACAGTGATCCGTTTGTGGATTTGACAGTCGTTAAGCGCAGAAACTAATCGACTGCTGCCTCCTCCAGCTCTGAGGAGATCCTGATGCTGCAGGAGGAGGTCAGCGTTTGCTCCGCGATCTGAGGATTTTACGGGGAAAGGGTTCGAGTGGATCTCCCACAGCCTGAAGATCCAACCAGAGTTTTGCTTCAGTATGTGCATCATGAACTCCTTGAGAAACGCAGTATAATGCGCAAATGGACGCTGCCATGGAAACTGCCTAAGTTGCCGTGTGGACTGTGGTTGCACGTCCTGCTGGCTGTCAGCCGTGTGTGTGTGTGTGATGGAGTCAGCATCGCTGGGCAGGCGTCATCGACTGACTGTTCCAAACACGAACGGCACACCAGGAATTACGACTACATGGAAGGAGGGGACGTTCGAATACGACGCCTCTATAGTCGCACGCAGTGGTTTCTGATGATCGACGAGAACGGCAATATCAACGGAACGCAGGATCCCAACAACTGCTACAGTAAGAGCTCATCACGCGCTTCTGACACGTCTGTCTGAGGGCGTAGCTTCATTTCAAACCACTTGTTTGGTCTTCATGTTTCTGTTGTGTGTCCAGAGCTTCATAGAGGATTTATCAGATTGAGACATTTAAAGTAGAGATGGAGCAAAACTGATACATTTAAAGTAGAGATGGAGCAAAACTGATACATTTAAAGTAGAGATGGAGCAACACTGATACATTTAAAGTAGAGATGGAGCAAAACTGATACATTTAAAGTAGAGATGGAGCAAAACTGATACATTTAAAGTAGAGATGGAGCAAAACTGATACATTTAAAGTAGAGATGGAGCAACACTGATACATTTAAAGTAGAGATGGAGCAACACTGATACATTTAAAGTAGAGATGGAGCAAAACTGATACATTTAAAGTAGAGATGGAGCAACACTGATACATTTAAAGTAGAGATGGAGCAAAACTGATACATTTAAAGTAGAGATGGAGCAAAACTGATACATTTAAAGTAGAGATGGAGCAAAACTGATACATTTAAAGTAGAGATGGAGCAACACTGAGACATTTAAAGTAGAGATGGAGCAAAACTGATACATTTAAAGTAGAGATGGAGCAACACTGATACATTTAAAGTAGAGATGGAGCAACACTGATACATTTAAAATAGAGATGGAGCAACACTGATACATTTAAAATAGAGATGGAGCAACACTGATACATTTAAAGAGATGGAGCAACACTGAGACATTTAAAGTAGAGATGGAGCAAAACTGATACATTTAAAGTAGAGATGGAGCAACACTGAGACATTTAAAGTAGAGATGGAGCAAAACTGATACATTTAAAGTAGAGATGGAGCAACACTGATACATTTAAAGTAGAGATGGAGCAACACTGAGACATTTAAAATAGAGATGGAGCAACACTGATACATTTAAAGAGATGGAGCAACACTGAGACATTTAAAGTAGAGATGGAGCAAAACTGATACATTTAAAGTAGAGATGGAGCAACACTGAGACATTTAAAATAGAGATGGAGCAACACTGATACATTTAAAATAGAGATGGAGCAACACTGATACATTTAAAGAGATGGAGCAACACTGAGACATTTAAAGTAGAGATGGAGCAAAACTGAGACATTTAAAGTAGAGATGGAGCAACACTGAGACATTTAAAGTAGAGATGGAGCAAAACTGATACATTTAAAGTAGAGATGGAGCAACACTGATACATTTAAAGTAGAGATGGAGCAACACTGATACATTTACAGTAGAGATGGAGCAACACTGATACATTTAAAGTAGAGATGGAGCAACACTGATACATTTAAAATAGAGATGGAGCAACACTGATACATTTAAAATAGAGATGGAGCAACACTGATACATTTAAAGAGATGGAGCAACACTGAGACATTTAAAGTAGAGATGGAGCAAAACTGATACATTTAAAGTAGAGATGGAGCAAAACTGATACATTTAAAGTAGAGATGGAGCAAAACTGATACATTTAAAATAGAGATGGAGCAACACTGATACATTTAAAGAGATGGAGCAACACTGAGACATTTAAAGTAGAGATGGAGCAAAACTGATACATTTAAAGTAGAGATGGAGCAACACTGAGACATTTAAAGTAGAGATGGAGCAAAACTGATACATTTAAAGTAGAGATGGAGCAACACTGATACATTTACAGTAGAGATGGAGCAAAACTGAGACATTTACAGTAGAGATGGAGCAAAACTGATACATTTACAGTAGAGATGGAGCAAAACTGAGACATTTAAAGTAGAGATGGAGCAACACTGATACATTTAAAGTAGAGATGGAGCAACACTGATACATTTGAAGTAGAGATGGAGCAACACTGATACATTTAAAGTAGAGATGGAGCAACACTGAGACATTTGAAGTAGAGATGGAGCAACACTGATACATTTGAAGTAGAGATGGAGCAACACTGATACATTTACAATAGAGATGGAGCAACACTGAGACATTTAAAATAGAGATGGAGCAACACTGAGACATTTAAAGTAGAGATGGAGCAAAACTGATACATTTAAAGTAGAGATGGAGCAACACTGATACATTTAAAGTAGAGATGGAGCAACACTGAGACATTTACAGTAGAGATGGAGCAACACTGATACATTTAAAGTAGAGATGGAGCAAAACTGATACATTTAAAGTAGAGATGGAGCAACACTGATACATTTAAAGTAGAGATGGAGCAACACTGATACATTTACAGTAGAGATGGAGCAACACTGATACATTTAAAGTAGAGATGGAGCAACACTGATACATTTAAAATAGAGATGGAGCAACACTGATACATTTAAAATAGAGATGGAGCAACACTGATACATTTAAAATAGAGATGGAGCAACACTGATACATTTAAAGAGATGGAGCAAAACTGATACATTTAAAGTAGAGATGGAGCAAAACTGATACATTTAAAGTAGAGATGGAGCAACACTGAGACATTTAAAGTAGAGATGGAGCAAAACTGATACATTTAAAGTAGAGATGGAGCAAAACTGATACATTTAAAATAGAGATGGAGCAACACTGATACATTTAAAGAGATGGAGCAACACTGAGACATTTAAAGTAGAGATGGAGCAAAACTGATACATTTAAAGTAGAGATGGAGCAACACTGAGACATTTAAAGTAGAGATGGAGCAAAACTGATACATTTAAAGTAGAGATGGAGCAACACTGATACATTTACAGTAGAGATGGAGCAACACTGATACATTTACAGTAGAGATGGAGCAAAACTGAGACATTTAAAGTAGAGATGGAGCAACACTGAGACATTTAAAGTAGAGATGGAGCAAAACTGATACATTTAAAGTAGAGATGGAGCAAAACTGATACATTTAAAGTAGAGATGGAGCAACACTGAGACATTTAAAGTAGAGATGGAGCAAAACTGAGACATTTAAAGTAGAGATGGAGCAACACTGAGACATTTAAAGTAGAGATGGAGCAACACTGAGACATTTACAGTAGAGATGGAGCAACACTGAGACATTTAAAATAGAGATGGAGCAAAACTGAGACATTTAAAGTAGAGATGGAGCAACACTGAGACATTTAAAGTAGAGATGGAGCAACACTGAGACATTTACAGTAGAGATGGAGCAACACTGATACATTTAAAGTAGAGATGGAGCAACACTGAGACATTTAAAGTAGAGATGGAGCAACACTGAGACATTTACAGTAGAGATGGAGCAACACTGATACATTTAAAGTAGAGATGGAGCAAAACTGATACATTTAAAGTAGAGATGGAGCAAAACTGATACATTTAAAGTAGAGATGGAGCAACATCAAAGCTTTCATTAATAAACAATAGTCTGTTATTATCATGCCAAACAGATCATGTACATTATGTATATTCAAATATGCAAAAAAAGTTGCATGAGAGTTCCAACTGAATCCACAATAACTCCCGATTTGTTGAGTGTTTTATATTCTAGCAGTGCTTAAACATGATGAGATTACACAGTTCATTAAGTTCATAAAGGCTTTTCACTGTGTGCTGCCTGTGAGGGAGAAGGAATTCCCGCGGGATTATCCGCAGGTCGCGTGGCGTGTGACAAACGAGTGACAGGCGTAAAGAGAAACAGGTGCTCTGTGTTGTTGGCTGTATTTATAGCTCTGGTTTCCCTTCGTTAGAGGAATTAATGTTCAGAAGATAAAAGTCAGAATGGAAGAACAACTCACTGAAAACGATTCTTGTAGAGCGTCAACAAACAACCAAATTCAGACTTGAGGCTGATGTTATGCGCTCTGATACAGATGAAGTATTAAGATGGATTAATTATTACAATGTTTTAATCCCTGTATAGATGCAGCACATTTAACTTCAGCCTCAAGTACGTTTGGGTATTAGTAATTTTGTTTGTGTACGAGAGGAAGGTGGTGTGTGTGTGTTGGCGGGACGGCACTCATCTCGCCTCCAAAGGGAAAACGATTACGTCAACTGGTGCTGAAAAGAAGAAAAATTGATACAGCCAGATGTGGCCGACAACTGCACGCACAAGACATGCAGTGAGGGAGGAGAGGGAGGAGAGGGAGGACAGCGCCGTGGGAGAGAAAAGCAGACGCGTTTGAGGTTCTGTCAGAGTCGTGCCGTGACAGCAGCCTATTATACCATTAGAGCTGCTCACATGTAAACCAGACACTTCCAGAGACGCACACGTGTCCTTACACAACACACACACACACATGTGAGTAGTGCCCGTTTCTGATTTAAACACAAGCGTAGCATCAAACAGGCCCTCCGGCGGTGAAAGATCTGATATGGAGCGCAAGTGGAGCTTGTCGACTTTTAACTCACCACTGATCGAATTATCCGATACTGATGTTTCGTCTTCAGTCACGATCTTAAAGAGCTGAACCGCTTCCTTTATGAAAATGCATTTTGAAAGGTGAAGTGTGTCATTACACAGAAAAATCAGGCTGGATGGGATTCGCCAACAAATAAAGTTCATGCTTTGTGTGGGATTATTGGCTAGTATTTTAAATCCAATCAGCTTTAAACCATAAATTAAATGAATTAACTGAGTAAAGGTCATCAGATTTAACCCTCTGGTGCTGTTTGTTCACTTCAGACCTGTTTTTAATGCTATAAAAAAGCTGGACATGATTTGAAAAGGTTAAATGATCCTAAAAAATAGTCATAAAAATGACCGCCATAGAAATGAATGGGATACTAAACCTTTTTTTACTATAACAAACTATGAACAAACTGTACTAACGCAGACCTATTATGCAAAATTAATGAGCTCTCCACGCGATTGTTGATGGGGGTGTTTTAGTGTAATTTATATGCATTTGTAGGCTTGTTTTTATGGAATTTATATGCATTTATATAGGAAGTTTGGGCGGGTTTGTCATCAAAAACAAGCCCAATTTTTATCGACCAGCCCAATGCATTTTTTTCCGGTCGGACGCGACCAAAAGGAGGCAACACTATGCCGCCCAACATGGCAACACTGTCCGAGGCGCGGGCTGTGAAGGCACAGCCCACTTCTGGAAAATGGGCGGAGCAACTGCAGCTCATTTGCATTTAAAGAAACATGCACAAAAATAGCATGCTTTTCCTTCCACTCAAAAATGTGCATTAACAACATGATTTAATAATTAATATGCTTTTTTTTTATCCGAAGCTTCACAGGCACTTTCTGAGACTTCACTTTCAGGTCCACTTTGAATAATTGCATTGTGTTGTAAAAATTGTAGAAACATATAGATCATATTCATTGCATAAATATTACTTAGCACTGATTTCACTGGACGTTTGCCGTGAGGAATGTGAGTGTGACTCCTAAATGAGGATTAATCAACGTCGGAGGACTTTTTGAAGCATATTTGGCCCTAAAAGTGTGTGTGGGCTCCAAACGCGCACAGCGCTGGGATCTTCAAACGCTCAGGCTGATGGAGTGTGTGTGTGTGTGTGTGTGTTTCAGGTGTTCTGGAGATCAGGACCGTGTCTGAGGGCGGCGTGTTGGCCATAAAAGGACTGAAGAGCCAGTATTATATTTCCATGAACCGCACCGGAATGTTACAGGGCAAAGTAAAACACGGACACACATCCTTTAATACGATTAAATATAGCAAGTGCACTAACGAGTAAAGCTAAAGGTAACTGTTTTCTCCTTTCCTGAACAGAAAGATTACAACGACAGCTGCAACTTCAAAGAAGTGTTTTTAGAGAACTACTACACCGCGTACGCGTCCGTCAGGAAGAGTAAAGACGGCAAGGAGATGTTCCTCGCGCTGTCCAAGAACGGCCGGCCGCTGAAAGGAAAGAAGACGAGGAGAGAGAGCATCACTTCCCACTTCATCCCGCGGAAGAGCAGGGAAGACGGGCAGAAGCTGGCGTGAGCCCGAGCCGATCCCGATGCACGCGACATTACTGTCAGGATCGAGCATTCATCGGTTAAACATTCATGCCTTTTTCCTCCTTTGCCACTCGAGAAGAAGTTGGTGAAACGGCAAAATATTTTGGACTCGTGTAAACAAAGAGCGAACACAGTTATAAATCCTCATCTGTGTTTAGAGATAAAACTATTTTTATATATTTTCAGAGAGAATAAGCAGAGTGTTTATGTTTCTGTTCGCTGCACTTTCACCACCATTAGAGCCATTAAGAGTGAAAACACTAAACAAACACAGCAATGCGTTCACAGATCGTTCGGGTTAAAAATGGCAGCGCTGTGTGTACGACAAAATATCACACACACACACTCTCTCTCACGCACACACACGCACTCTCACTCACACACATACATACACACATTCTCTCTCTAATAAACTCTCTTAACACACACACTCTCTCTTATAAACTCTCACAAACACACACTCTCACTCTAATAGCCTACACTCTTTCTTTCTCACACACACACCCTTTAATACATTCTCTCACAACACTCTCACTCTAATACACTCTCTCACACACACTCCGAGTAATACATTCTCACACACACAATCTCTCTCTAATACTCTCCCACACACACACACAGTTCCCCTCTCACACACACACTCTCTCTAATACATTCTCACACACTCTCACTTTCCCACACACACACCGCTTGATTTATATAATAACATTCATCCTGAGGACTTTTTCTTTTCATTTAGTTTGAGACATTCCGTTCTCGTTTGCATTTCATGGAGAAAATAAGTTTCCTTATGTAATCTTTGGGTTTGACATGATTTGCATTGCCGTTAATCTTCTGCTCTTATAGTGAGCGATTCATCAACGCAATGCTCGTCTGTTCCATCACTCACTCATAAACAACTCTCCTCTTCATTATCGATCAAGCACCTTCATATAGAGACACTTCCACTGTCCCGTCAGGAGTCTTTACTCATAAGCGCATCATGCTGAAATGCTTTAACGAGGGAGTCTGAGCGCATCTCTTTCCAGATAACCACTCAGCGCTCTAATGTGATTGTGTCCATGTGTCGTTGTGTGTTATTTATGATATTTATGTGTGTCGCTGGCTCTGAAATAACCTGTATTCTGGATCGCTGGGCTGCAAACACTCACACAGAGACTGCAGGAGTTTATATTTTTTGCTGCTAGATTACTAAGTGAAATCTGAGGTTTTATACGAATATAGATCAATCTCAATAAAATATGTGTGTATCTTTCCACGAGTGGCTCGTTCTGAGATGTTCAACATCATTACATTCACATTCCTGCATTTATCAGACACTTTTATCATCGCATTCAAGAAACACATTGACATTCTAATCAGTTCTTGCTTTCCCTGGGAATCGAACCCATGACCTTGATGTTGCAAGCGCCGCTCTCTACTGTTAGACACACAGGGAAGCTAGTGATGCATATTGATTGAGTTTGTGCATTAAATTATTGTTTAATTAATCATTAAAATAATTGTCAATTATTGTTTTACAGTAAGAGCTTTCTATGGATTTTAAAAATCTAAAATAAGACGGAAACTAAATTTTGATGTTTTATCTCATAATTTTCGATTTCTTTTAAATAACATAATTGTGATTTACTATGAAAATAGTAAAAAATATTAATATTTATTTCTATTAATATTGAAAAATATTTAAATACAGTGAAAGTATGTAATAATTATGATTTAATGTGACTTTCATCTAATTTCTGACTGTCAAAAACGTATTTTTTTTTTAAATCTCATTATTTTTACATAATTTCGACTGTCATTTATTTTTTTAAATCTCATAAATTAGTATGTTATAACGGAATTCACTCACACAGTAACCTTACACTCTAATTAAGATTTAAGTCTAATAAGTTGCTCAATCCTCAGTGTTTGTGTACATGTTGTTGATCGATGATTTAATGAAACATGATTCCTGTGAAACACACACACACACACTCTCTCTCTCTCTCTCACACACACACACACACACACTCTCCTCTGACCCAAACACAGCTAGAGTAAGGTGAGCACTTCTGCCAAGTCACGCAAAGTTGGTTTTGAGCGTATAATTTGTAACATGTTCTGAATGTAAACACTCTCGCTGAGGGCCGTTCGTGAGCGACGGCTGACGGGCCTTACACTAAAAAAACACATTATCAATTCATCAGACCTTCACAATCCGTGCGTTTCATCCCCGACTGTGAAGGAATCTCAGAATCACTATTCATTTCATGAAAACGTCTCAATCATTTGTCCCTGAAAAAAGAGTCTCACATTCGTCTGTGGTGTGTGTGTTTGTTGTGCGGCCGAAAGCCTTCAGTTCAGTGTGTTTGAGTCCAAAAGCGCGGGAGATTCTGGCAGTGTGACCTGTGGACACGTCGACTGAACTTTATCAAAGCTCTGAATCTAAATCAGACCTGAAAAAGTCTAAAACAACACCGAGATTGAACACATATGGGCAAATCGCTTGAGACCGTGACCGGCTCAGAATTCAACATCCAAAGAAAAAACACATTACACTCTACCTACACAAAATTAGGCACTGCAACATTATTTTCATGACAACACAATTCAACCCAGGAATTCTCATGCCTGTAATACAAAATAAAGATATATAGTGTTACAGGATTGCCAAAAAACAACATAATGGTCAAGATGTGATGCAATCTTCTGTTATTGAATTGTTATATTTTAATTTGATTAGATTGTTTTACGAATTCATTTGATTATACACGTGTTATACATTACGCTTAACATTTAATAAACACAGCTAAATTAAAATGGAAACGAGTTTGTGTAAAAATGAAAGGGTGTATCTCCTCCAGGGGGCGCCGGCTGCCCTTCAGGACTCTCTATACAGGTTTGCTTGTTTAAATCGTTATCAAGGACTAGTATCGAGGTCATCGCTAGGAAACGCTTCATTAAAATGCCTCATCATGACTGTGATTGGTTCAGCTCATCGTCACAACATCAGCGCTCTGTGTCTAGCACTAAACAACTTCAATAGACTTTAAAGTCACCATGAAATCATCTTTTTTATTAATTCAATATTGTGCCATTTATTCTAAATGATTTATCGGATATACGGCACAACAGAGAAGAAAACACTTCACTGTTAAGACACTTTAAACAGGTGCCCTTTTACAAAGTCTTTGTTTTTGGTGTGTACTGGAACAAGCTGCATTGTACTCTCTTATGTTCTGGAAGCTCAACTGAACCACTTTTTTCTAAGTTTGTCAGTCTTAGGAAGCTCAAACAAATGACTTTTAAAAGACAGTGGACTTTTGACAATCAACACTTTCTTCTCTAGCGCAGCTCTTTTGCGTATTCCATGGGTGGAGATTACTTAACACTGTGACTTCATACGATCCGGAAAAAAACATAAAAAGTGGATTATGTTGAATAAAATATCTCTATTCGGAGTGAACTTTTGAGCTTTGTAACATCGCTGATCTATTTTATGCTGAAACAGCAACATTACACACTAACTAAAGTTGAAAAAGCAAAATACGACCCCTTTAACAATATGATCGTTAATCATTTAAGAACAGCAATGAAATTTGCTCTTTCTGATTTGTGATGCTTATGTCAGAAAAGTTCAACTTCATCATACCTCAGCGAACAGAAGATTCATCCATGCTTTCCTCTGTCTACGGCTGAGACGGTGATCAAACGCTCTGGAACTGATCGACAGATGGACAGAGAAACATTAATATCAGATGTTCAGATATGTGACCGAAAAAAATTATTTTGTGTCATTACAATAATCCTACTACAGTCTGACGAAGTGAAGTGCTGGCAGATCTTCAGAGCGGATTCATGCCGTTTTAATCATTTTCTCAAAACATACACTCTTAAAAATAAAGGTTCTTTATCGGCATTGATGGTTCTATGATGAACCTTAAACACCCATGGATTTTTTTCAGTTACATGAAAGGTTCTTTATAGTGAAAACACACCATTTTAAGAACCAAAAATGGTATCACCGCAAAATAATTTTTTTAATAAAGGTTTGTTTATTTCTGTCTCTGTGATGGAGTCAAGAGGATCTTGTATCGTTCGTCTTGGATAAAACATCAGTGTGTAAAAGCCTCATTCGTCTTCACCACAAACTAAACGCAACGTGATGTTTACTCTCGCCCTAACGACCAACACAGACTGTTAAACAGACGGCTTCGCACACTCGGCTGGAGCTACAGATTCTCCGGAAAAGAAGGAGATCTGAAGACTCAGTTTAATCCAAAGCATCTGCATATCATTTTGCAGGGATTCAGCAGTGTCATTGGGAAAAGGGACTCTGGCTTTGAGATCTTCATATATTTCTGCAGAGAGACGATAGAGATGAGAGGAAGACTCGTCCAGATTCTCCTCACACGTCACTGGCCAATCAACCTGCAACATACAGCATAATTAAAAAACCCTGCAGATACCATAATGTAACACACACACACACACACACAAAGATATTATATATATATATATAAATAACATGGTGTCTGCAGGATTTTAAAAAACAAATTAATACCTCTAACAAATTAAATAAATTCCATTTTGTCTGGTAAAATCTATATATATATATATATATATATATATATATATATATATATATATGTATATGTTATTTGTGAACATCTTGTTTCGACCGTTTTTGATTCACCAAAGAAGTTTTGGCGCGACTTTTTGAAAAGTTTTGGCGCGATTTCTGGAGACTGAGACTCATTCATAAGGAAACAGCTACATACATATATAAATAATTAACTAATTATCTTAGATACTTTATTGTGTCTAATTGTCGTTTGAACCCACCAATCTTTGAGATGTAATAAATTCTTCCAGGGAGCGGATGGTTTTATTCGTCTGTTTCTCCATCTCCGCGTCTGTTGCTAGGCAAACCGCGCGCCGCTCTTCCTGCTTCCTCGAGCGCGTGCGTGTTTCCGGCGCGCGTGCTGCTGTTGTCATCGCTCTCGGACAGTGCGAGTGGACGCGACGTGATCATGTCGGATGCGGAGAGAAGCTCTCTGAGCGGCCTGCAGCTCGCGTCGCACGCGCCGCTGGATGACGCGCAGCGCGCGGGCCGGATGAAGTGCTCGCGTTGCGGCGCGTCGCGAATGTTTTACTGCTACAGCTGCGGCGCGTTGGTCGGACTGCAGCCGCGGGACGTTCCGAGCGTCAAGGTCTGTGAAAACATCTCATTAAAACATCCCAAAGTCATTATTCATACACGCTCTCAGAGACACACACACACACACACACACACACACACACACACACACATCACTGAAGATGCAACTGAATCATTAACCCTTATGACGTCAGAGACATTAAACTCTAATTATTGTAATTTGCTTTGAAATATAGACATATTTTGGTCCTTAAAGGCTTTTTCATAAAGTAAAAGCACTTAAAAAAAGAAAGTAAAAAAAAAATTGTGGAAGTGTGTTTATTGTAAATCAAATGTGCTTTACTAAATAAAATAATTTTAGATGAAATCTATTTTTTTACTCCATAACTAACTTCAACTCTGTAAATTTGAACTTTATCCCAAATATTGAAATTTCTCTACTGTACTAAAAACATCCACCGGGTTAAAATTAACAAATGAGACTAAATCTGTACATTTCTGTGCAAATATCAAAACAGACACCAAATCTGGAACCGTGAGACTCTGAGCTTTCCAATGATATGTGACAAGATTAGAAAAGATTTTGATTAAAAAGTATCTAAAATCAATGTTGTTAAATTAAATCTGACTCCGCCCACTAGGAGGAGCCTGCTAAAATAATTTAGAGTGCTGTTTCCATGGTAACACAACATCCGATTTCAAAACGGTTTTAAGAGGTTGAATCTTGAGTTTGTGAGCTTTCGAATGACACCTAATTTATGATGATTATTAACGTATGTGATATGATAAAAAAGGCAGTAAAAAAATAAAAAGAGCGGCCAGTGTCTCACTAGCCAGATGGAGACTGTTAAGGAAGGGGATAAAGGAACAATTATTGACTCTGACGCTGTCAAATTTACCTGAATTTTCCAGAACCCGTGAAATCAGAATTGACCATTCTTATTTTTTTATGTAATATTGAAGTATTAAATATAAATGAATCCGCACACAACGTTATCGTTTCAAATTCATGTGCCCCATAATCTTGAATCAGAATATCTTCTCTGATGATGAGGGCGGGGCAACAACCTGTCAATCACACGAGATCCACCAATAGCAAACCACAATTCCTCAAGCCCCGCCCACATCAGCTCTTGTTTGAGAAGCGATTGCTTTGATATACGGCGCAATAGAAAACCTGTAGCTCAACCAGTAGAGCATTGGTGCTTACAACGCCAAGCTCATGGGTTCGATCCCAGGGAAAACAAGAACTGATTCAATGTGTTCTTTAAATGCGATGTAAGTTGCTTTGGATAAAAGCGTCTGATAAATGCATGAATGTAAATCTCATTGGTTTTTGCATGAGCCACATTAAATGTGCACAAATGGAGCTGTTATGAGGGTAATTTGTAGACCAACCCAATTCTCCATGAATCGAATGAACGATTTTAAGAATGGTCGGAATAACAAGTAAAATAAGGTTTGTGGTGAACAATACTGGAACATTTTGGCTTTCAACATAAAAGTTGGTCCATAAATCCAAAACCCACTGGAAACTCATGACCGCCGAACACTCATTCCTTAAATAGCTTTAGATTTGCAAAATGATTTGAGTCAAATTAATAATGTTTTCATCTCTTGAAGCTCTGCGCACTCACGGGTGGGTCCAATATTGCGTCATAATTATTATATTTAAATCTACATGTTATGGAGCTAAACTAGACAAATATGGCATATTTTTTAAGCTTTCAAAAGACACTATATTTGTCTAATTTTGTGCTCTAATTCACATTCCTGCGTTTATCAGACGCTTTTATCATCGCATTCAAGAAACACACTGACATTCTAATCAGTTCTTGCTTTCCCTGGGAATCAAACCCATGACCTTGATGTTGCAAGCGCTGCTCTCTACTGTTAGACACACAGGAAAGCTCTATTTTCGATTTTATAATAATTATGTCATATTGGACCCGCCGATGGGGGCGTGGCAGTTTCGTAGAGCCGAAGAGGTTAAAGGTCATGACACGCTTGCTGTTTTCAGCTGCCGGTGAAGGTCGACATCATCAAACACCCCAATGAAACGGACGGGAAGAGCACGGCAGTGCAAGCCAGACTCCTCGCGCCGCAGGACGTCACCATCTACACGTATCCCTGCATCCCCGAGCTGGACCAGAGCGCGGAGAACGTGAGCGAAACCCCGCGACCCCGCCGCGCGCTCGACCGTCTCCCGTAATCCAGATCCCTGTTCTTTCCACAGATCGTGCTGGTGTTTCCCGGTCCAGACGCAATGACGGTGGAGGAGTTATGGGAGTATTTTTCTGCCGGCGGAGCGCAGAGAGCGAAGAGATTAAAGGCGGCGTCTGAAACTCAGGCCTGCCCGATCCAGAGAGTGGTTTTCATCGACAGCACCTGGAACCAAACAACCCGGATCATCACGGACGAGCGTCTGCAAGGTGATTCAGGCTCCTCTTCAGGGCTTTCACACTTAAAGAGACCGTTCACCCTAGAATGACAATCATCCCATAATTTACTCGCTCTCATGCGATCCATGAGTTCCTTCTTTCAGCCGAACACAGTCAGTTATGGCTCTTCCCAGATTTATAATGGGAGTATATGAAGCCTGAGATATTGAAGCCCTAAAAGTGCGTCATCATAAAACATCATACGACACCATGAGTTCATAAAGCCCTTCTGGAGTGAAGAACAATATCCATATTAAAAACTTTACAGACAATAATCACCGGCTTCCAGCAACAGCCGTATGTGCGTTCATGAGTCGCATTACAATGAACATTCATGCATTTGTCACACACTAATGAACACACATGCACACTCTCTCACACACTCTCACTCACTCACAGACACACACTCACAAACACACACACACACTCGCACTCACTCACACACACTCTCCCTCACACACACACACTCGCACTCACTCACACACACTCTCCCTCACTCACACACACTCTCCCTCACTCACACACACTCTCCCTCACTCACACACACACATGCACACTCTCTCACACACTCTCACTCACTCATAGACACACACTCACACACACACACACACTCACTCACACACACTCTCCCTCCCTCACTCACACTAACTCACTCTCTCGCACTTACTCACACACTAACTCACTCTCACACTTACTCACACACTAACTCACTCTCACACACTAACTCTCTCTCTCGCACTTACACACTAACTCACTCTCTCGCACTTACTCGCGCTCACACACTAACTCACTCTCTCGCACTTACTCGCGCACACACACTCTCACACTAACTCACTCTCTCGCACTTACTCACACACTAACTCACTCTCTCGCACTTACTCACGCTCACACACTAACTCACTCTCTCGCACTTACACACTAACTCACTCTCACACACTAACTCACTCTCTCGCACTTACTCACACACTAAATCACTCTCACACACTAACTCACTTTCTCGCACTTACTCACACACTAACTCTCTCTCTCGCACTTACACACTAACTCACTCTCTCGCACTTACTCACTCTCACACACTAACTCACTCTCTCGCACTTACTCACTCTCTCGCACTTACTCACTCTCTCGCACTTACTCACACACTAACTCACTCTCTCGCACTTACTCACACACTAACTCACTCTCTCGCACTTACTCGCGCTCACACACTAACTCACTCTCTCGCACTTACTCACACACTAACTCACTCTCTCGCACTTACTCGCGCTCACACACTAACTCACTCTCTCGCACTTACACACTAACTCACTCTCTCGCACTTACTCGCGCTCACACACTAACTCACTCTCTCGCACTTACTCGCGCACACACACTCTCACTCTCATACTAACTCACTCTCTCGCACTTACTCACACACTAACTCTCTCTCTCTCGCACTTACACACTAACTCACTCTCTCGCACTTACTCGCGCTCTCACACTAACTCACTCTCTCGCACTTACTCACACACTAACTCACTCTCTCGCACTTACTCGCGCACACACACTCTCACTCACACTAACTCACTCTCTCGCACTTACTCGCGCTCACACACTAACTCACTCTCTCGCACTTACACACTAACTCACTCTCACACACTAACTCACTCTCTCGCACTTACTCACACACTAACTCACTCTCTCGCACTTACTCACTCTCTCGCACTTACTCGCGCACACACACTCTCACTCTCACACTAACTCACTCTCTTGCACTCACACACTAACTCACTCACACACTAACTCACTCTCTCGCACTTACTCACACACTAACTCTCACACACTAACTCACTCTCACACACTAACTCACTCTCTCGCACTTACTCACACACTAACTCATTCTCTCGCACTTACTCACTCTCTCGCACTTACTCACTCTCTCGCACTTACTCACACACTAACTCACTCTCTTGCACTTACACACTAACTCACTCTCTCGCACTTACTCGCGCACACTCACTCTCACACACTAACTCACTCTCTCGCACTTACTCGCACTCACACGCTAACTCTCTCTCTCGCACTCACACGCTAACTCACTCTCTCGCACTTACTCACTCTCTCGCACTTACTCGCGCACACACACTCTCACTCTCACACTAACTCACTCTCTCGCACTTACTCACACACTAACTCACTCTCTCGCACTTACTCGCGCTCACACACTAACTCACTCTCTCGCACTTACTCACACACTAACTCACTCTCTCGCACTTACTCGCGCTCACACACTAACTCACTCTCTCGCACTTACACACTAACTCACTCTCTCGCACTTACTCGCGCTCACACACTAACTCACTCTCTCGCACTTACTCGCGCACACACACTCTCACTCTCATACTAACTCACTCTCTCGCACTTACTCACACACTAACTCACTCTCTCGCACTTACTCGCGCTCACACACTAACTCACTCTCTCGCACTTACACACTAACTCACTCTCACACACTAACTCACTCTCTCGCACTTACTCACACACTAAATCACTCTCTCGCACTTACACACTAACTCACTCTCTCGCACTTACTCACTCTCACACACTAACTCACTCTCTCGCACTTACTCACACACTAACTCACTCTCTCGCACTTACACACTAACTCTCTCGCACTTACACACTAACTCTCTCGCACTTACACACTAACTCACTCTCTCGCACTTACTCGCGCTCACACACTAACTCACTCTCTCGCACTTACTCACACACTAACTCACTCTCTCGCACTTACTCGCGCACACACACTCTCACACTAACTCACTCTCTCGCACTTACTCACACACTAACTCACTCTCTCGCACTTACTCGCGCTCACACACTAACTCACTCTCTCGCACTTACACACTAACTCACTCTCACACACTAACTCACTCTCTCGCACTTACTCACACACTAAATCACTCTCACACACTAACTCACTTTCTCGCACTTACTCACACACTAACTCACTCTCACACACTAACTCACTCTCTCGCACTTACTCACACACTAACTCACTCTCTCGCACTTACTCACTCTCTCGCACTTACTCGCGCACACACACTCTCACTCTCACACTAACTCACTCTCTCGCACTCACACACTAACTCACTCTCTCGCACTTACTCACACACTAACTCACTCTCATACACTAACTCACTCTCTCGCACTTACTCACACACTAACTCTCACACACTAACTCACTCTCTCACACTTACTCACACACTAACTCACTCTCACACACTAACTCACTCTCTCGCACTTACTCACACACTAACTCATTCTCTCGCACTTTCTCTCTCGCACTTACTCACACACTAACTCATTCTCTCGCACTTACTCACTCTCACACACTAACACACTCTCTCGCACTAACTCACTCTCTCGCACTTACTCACACACTAACTCATTCTCTCGCACTTACTCACTCTCTCGCACTAACTCACTCTCTCGCACTAACTCACTCTCTCGCACTAACTCACTCTCTCGCACTAACTCACTCTCTCGCACTAACTCACTCTCTCGCACTAACTCACTCTCTCGCACTAACTCACTCTCTCGCACTAACTCACTCTCTCGCACTAACTCACTCTCTCGCACTAACTCACTCTCTCGCACTAACTCACTCTCTCGCACTAACTCACTCTCTCGCACTAACTCACTCTCTCGCACTTACTCACTCTCTTGCACTTACTCACACACTAACTCACTCTCTCGCACTTACTCGCGCACACTTACTCTCACACACTAACTCACTCTCTCGCACTCACACTAACTCACTCTCTCGCACTTACTCGCGCATACTCTCACACACTAACTCACTCTCTCGCACTTACACTCTCACAAACTCACTCACACACACACTCTCAAACACACTCTAACTCTGTAGCCAGTGATTATAGTTGATGGATGTTTTTCGTGGCGTCAGAAGGGCTTTTATGAACCGCTGGTGTCAGAGATCAGTTTGATGATGGATGTTTGGAGTTTGCAGAACTCTGGCTCTGTTCTGAGACCCGGATATGATGGAATGAACTCTGATTGTGTTCGGCGGACAGAAGAAACTCGTGCACAGCTCGCACTGCTGTGTTTAGAATGACCAGAGTTATTCACATTGCTCATATTTGACCCGAGGTTAACAATCAATCACGTTTATTCATATGCTGATGTTTCACACGGTAGATTCCTAAACATTGCATTAAAATCTATTAATTGAACACAGATGAAAACAAGGCTGTGATAAACACACAACGACTCGTGTAAACGTCCAAAATCACAATTCTCACAACCTGCATTAGAGACGCTTTTGCGGTTTTTGTAACCCAGGTAAACACTCTCTCACTCACACACACACACACACACTCTCAAGCGGTTGAACTCTGAATGAAAGAGCACGTGTGTTTCTCTGCAGCTTTACCAAACGTGGAGCTCAAGAGCCGGAGAACCTGCTTCTGGCGGCATCAGAAAGGCTGTCCGGACACGTACCTCGCCACCATCGAGGCCGTTTACTACTTCCTGAAGGACCTGCACACACACTACTTCTCCGAGTACACGGGAGAATACGACAACCTGCTGTTCTTCTTCTCTTTCCTGCACAAACTCATCAATAAAGCCAAACAGGCGGCCGGGAAAGCGTGACACAACAACTCTCGACTCCGTGTTCCTTCAATGCAACGGATGCATTTCTGTCTCTTTATTTACAAGTCAAAGGCCGCATGCATATGGCTGAAACACTCACTCATTGATATTTAAGGCACTTCAATGTTTATCTGACAATAAATGTTTTTAGTAAAAAGCCTCTCTGATTTTGGCCTGTAAACTGTCGCAGGTTTTCTTGGCGTCTCCCAGGAGCATTGCAGTGTTGGGCTTGTAGAAGATGGGGTTATCGACCGCGGCGTATCCCACACCCAGAGTGCGCTTCATCACGATCACCTGCACACACACACACACACACACACACGGCGTCACACGGCTGCTGTGCTTCAGTCTGTGGTTAACCCGTCACAGAAGAGCCCACACCTGCTTGGACTTCCACACCTCCAGCACCGGCATCCCGGCGATGATAGAGTTGGGATCTTCCTGCGCGGCGGAGTTGACGGTGTCGTTGGCTCCGATCACGAGCGTCAGGTCGGTTTCTGCACACACACACACACACACACACACACACAGCAGGAACGATCAGAGAACGGACGGATCGGGTTTCTCTCTCTCCGTTGCTTATCTGTGCCGGATAAACAAAAACACATGCTGCCCTCCGCCGCTGACCGCGAGACTCGGGGTTGCATGTCTAGGCATAATTACATAATCAAAATGAATTATTACAAAGATCAGACTCCACATGTGTGCCGACCGCTGCCACAGTCTCCGGATCATCGGAGCCCGACGGATACGCTGAACACGAAACTCTCCACTGATGGGAAATAATCACTCGCTACTGACGTGCTTTTACTATATTTCTAAAAATAAATACTTGTATTCAGCATTAAAATATATAATGTTACAAAAGACGAATGCTGTTCTTTTGAACTGTATATTCATCAAAGAATCACGAAGAGTAAAATGTATCGTTTTCCACACAAATAAGAAACAACACTGATAATAATCAGAAATATTTGTTGAGCATTGTGAAGATCATGTGACACTGAATCTGGAGTAATAATGCTGAAAATACAACTTTAATCACAGGAATAAATGACACTTTACTATATATTCACATAGAAAACAGCTGTTTTACACTGATATAATATTACACTGTTTTACTGTATTTATCATCTAATAAATTCAGCTTTAATCACTGGAATAAATGACACTTTACTATATATTCACATAGAAAACATCTGTTTTACACTGATATAATATTACACTGTTTTACTGTATTTATCATCTAATAAATTCAGCTTTAATCACAGGAATAAATGACACTTTACTATATATTCACATAGAAAACAGCTGTTTTACACTGATATAATATTACACTGTTTTACTGTATTTATCATCTAATAAATTCAGCTTTAATCACAGGAATAAATGACACTTTACTATATATTCACATAGAAAACAGCTGTTTTACACTGATATAATATTACACTGTTTTACTGTATTTATCATCTAATAAATTCAGCTTTAATCACAGGAATAAATGACACTTTACTATATATTCACATAGAAAACAGCTGTTTTACACTGATATAATATTACACTGTTATACTGTATTTATGATTATTAAATTCAGCCTTGATGAGCAGAAGAGATTCTTTCACAAATATTAAATGTCTTATCGGTTTAAATTATTAGGCCAGATTTTAGAGTTGATGTAACAGTGAGATCAGTTATTTAAATACCGAACCAATTTAATGCATAGTTTGATTACTCTAAAGAAAATAAAACGTGCATCATTACAGTATCAGACTCTTCCGATCAACATGCGGATAAATCTGACCTGGGAAATCCTCGTTGATCTCGTCCATCTCAAGAACCACGTCGTACGGGACGCCGGCCTCAGCCAGGAGCACATTGAGCTGACCGGGCATCCGTCCGGCCACCGGGTGAATGCCAAACCTGACACACACACACACATATCACGGCACAGACTCGGTGACACTTTCTACCGTAAAAACACTTGCAAACAATGCTTTCTTCCTCAGTGTTTCTGGATTAACTGGAGAAGCTAAATGTCTTTCTCAATAAAAAGCATCAAAATTAAGTGAGTTTGAGCTTAAAATGTGCCAATGGAGTCATAAAAACGGTTATATTTCTGCCGCCACTGACAGATGTTTGTTCACGTTTTAAGCAAAAACCTTTGATGAATTTTGCAATCGATATCTGAAGTTATTTTGCTTTAAAATGTTTATTTGCACTGGAAATCGAGACAAAACCATTATGAAAGCCTTTTTGCAGTGTATAATTGCATGCAACCATAATTATATAGTGAGAACATGTTGTTAATTAATATTACTCAGAACTTGTTTGTATAAATACACTCTTAACAAGGGCACCTTAAAATAAAGTGTAAGCGTTTATTCTTCCTGCAATCAATCCTGGCTTCTCCCGCGTCTGCGATGTAAATACTCGGAGAATGTTTTACACTTTCCCTCTTTATTTACAGAAAGCCTGCGTTTTCTTTATTAGACACAGATGTGTTTTGTCTTCTATTTAACAGAATTACGTTGCCGACCTGCCAAGTATTCAAGACATTAAAAACACTGGACGTGTGAGAATAGAGCAGGCAATTATTTTCAGAGGTTATTTTGATGTTCTGGCTGATTTAGGAGGTCGTGATGTGAAGGACGTGGAGCGATGCGTGTCTGACCTCACAGTCTTGCCCTGCTCCCTTAACATCTTCACCATGTCAGCGATTGGATATTGAGCCTTGGCCGCACACAGACCCCAGCCTGTCCGGGAAAACACACACACACACACACACACATTACTCTTCTGTCTTTTCTCAGAACCGCGAGCAGCGTGAGGTCACGGAGGAATCCCCTAAACCCCTTTCACTTGATGTTTCAAGATGCACATTTGCTTCAAGTTTCTTGCTAATAACTGCGGGAGCGTGGAGAATTGTGTCATCGACGGACTTTCAGGGAAATCCGTTTGATTGCATTCAGATTGCAGAGTTTCCTAACCTCCAGATGTCTCCCTGCAGGACGATCGCGTGTGGAGGCGAAACACGCACATGTGTGACCCGTGTTTCGGCTGCTAAAATCACTCTAATCGCTCATGTTTCTCCCTCGTTCTGGGGCGAGACTAAAGTTATCATGTTTGTAAGCAGGGAACGTTCTAAGAACGTTAGCCAACGTTGTGGCGCGGTTCTCTCAAAGTTATGAACAAACATTCTTCCAGTAACATTAATAAAGCATTCAAAGATATGTTTTAACATTGCTAACATGTCTTAGCTCAATGCTAGCATGATTTACTATGTTGCTTGCATGTTTTAACACATTTGCTAACATGATTTAGCTTGATGCTAACACGTTTTAGTATGTAGTCTGTATGTTGAAACACATTACTAGCATGTTTTAAAACATTGGTAACATGACTAACATAAATTAGCATGTTCCAAGCGTAAATTAACATGTTACTACCACGTTACCAATTGATTTAACATATAGCTAGCATGTAACTAGTATAATTTAACACATGGCTAGCATGGCATAGGTTGCTGCTAGCACATTTTTGTCAGTTTCCAGTATGTTTAACACATTGCTAACATGTTCAAAGAAAGCATTCAAAGCAAAACATGTTCATAAAGCATTCAAAGATATGTTTTAACATTGCTAACATGTCTTAGCTCAATGCTAGCATGTTTTAACACATTTTCAGTATATTTGAACACATTACTAGCATGATTTACCATGTTGCTTGCATGTTTTAACACATTGCTAACATGATTTATCTTGATGCTAACATATTTTAGTATGTCTGTATGTTGAGACACATTACTAGCATGTTGTAGCACATTGGTAACATGACTAACATAAATTAGCATGTTACTACTTAGCTTAATGCTAGGATGCTTTAACATGTTACCAGTATTAGCACTAGCATGAATTAGCACATTGCTAGCATGTTGTAAGTTATTTGCTAGGTTTTGCTAGTGATAGAGACTCTGTGAGTGGAGTTAATTTATTAGAGGTTCTGTATAGACGTTTGACCCCCTCAACGAAGGTCTCTGGGAGTTTTGATCGGTTTCAGATTGTCAGATCAGTTTTAAAGACAGCGTTCGGCGCTTTAAAGCTCGAGGAGCAGATACTGACGAAATACAGTTTCAGAAGAAGCTTCAGATTTCAGTTCGATGGCTTTGTCAAGACAACACAACTATAATATGTGTATCCAACGTTACAGATACACAAATAAAACTAAACTTGAATATATACTAACAGCAAATCTCACTGTTGATGTTTATACCGTCTCCCGATTTAAACTATCCTATTGTGTGTGTGTGTGTGTTTAGAGATAGAGAGAGTGTGTGTGTGTGTATGTGAAAGAGAGAGAATGTGTGAGTGTGTGTGTGTGTGAGAGAGAATGTCTGTGTGTGTGTGTGTGTGTTTAGAGATAGAGAGAGTGTGTGTGTGTGTGTATCTCTTAATGTGAGTGTGTGTGTGTGTGTGTGTGTGTGTGAGAGAGAGTGTGTGTGTGAAAGTGAGTGTGTAAATGTGAGTGTGTGTGTGTGAGAGAAAGAAAATGTGTGTGTGTGTGTGTGTATGTGAAAGTGAGTGTGTGAATGTGAGTGTGTGTGTGTGTGTGTGTGTGTGTGAAATTGAGTGTGTAAATGTGATTGTGTGTGTGAGAGAAAGAAAATGTGTGTGTGTGTTTGAGCGAGATAGAGAGATTGTGTGAGTGTATGCGTGTGTGTGTGTATGTGAAAGTTAGTGTGTGAATGTGAGTGTGTGTGTGTGTGTGAGAGAGTGTGTGTGTGAAAGTGAGTGTGTGTGTGTGTGTGTGTGAGAGAAAGAAAATGTGTGTGTGTGTTTGAGCGAGAGAGATTGTGTGAGTGTATGCGTGTGTGTGTGTATGTGAAAGTGAGTGTGTGAATGTGAGTGTGTGTGTGAGAGAGTGTGTGTGTGAAAGTGAGTGTGTAAATGTGAATGTGTGTGTGTGAGAGAAAGAAAATGTGTGTGTGTGTTTGAGCGAGAGAGAGAGATTGTGTGAGTGTGAAAGTGAGTGTGTAAATGTGATTGTGTGTGTGTGTGTGTGTGAGAGAGTGTGTGTGTGAAAGTGAGTGTGTAAATGTGATTGTGTGTGTGTGAAAGAAAATGTGTGTGTGTTTGAGCGAGAGAGAGAGATTGTGTGTGTGTGTGATTGAGAGTGTGTGTGTGCGTGTGTGCGTTTCCTTCTCCTGGTAAATGTCTCAAATTCACCACTCTTCTTTCAGTCTTTCTCCATTCAACAATATCTATCTCAATATATTCAATCTGCACATGTGTGTTACCAGAGAACGACAAGCGGCGCATAATTCCGGTCACTGTTTCTTCATCATCGCTTGACAAACACTGACCTCTAGTGTTCAAGCGTCTGAGTCGCTTCATCCGTTCAGTGACAGCAAGAGCAGATCAGGGTTTATGAGCAGAAATGTACATATTTCTCCACTAGTTATTTTAGTCTAAAACTAAATCTTAAATCATGAAATAACATCTTATTTACTTATTTAAATAACACTTAAAAATAATAATATACTACAATATAATAATATAAAATATTGAATGACCTGAAAAGGTTGTGTAAATTCAAAAACTCTTGAGCATTTTTATAATTAATATAGATTTAACTAGTTATAGAAAGATCTAAAATATTTTATCTCAAATAAATTATGATTTAAAAAAATCCTGATCCTAAATCTTTATGCCACAATAAAGAAGAAAGATCTTTCCCTGCCTCCGTTTCAGGACTTTTGTATTTTGAACATTGACTCTGTGTGTGTGTTGTGTGTGTGTGTGTGCGTAAGTGTGTGAGAGAGATAGAGAGTGAGTGTGTGTGTGTGTGTGTGAGAGTGTGAGTGTGAGTGTGAGAGAGTGAGTGTGTGTGTGCGTAAGTGTGTGAGAGAGATAGAGAGTGTGTGTGTGTGTGTGTGTGTGTGTGTGTGAGAGTGTGACTGTGAGTGAGAGTGTGAGTGTGTGTGTGTGTGTGTGTGTGTGAGAGAGTGTGTGTGTGTCGCACCAGGTGTAATAATGATGCTATTGGCCTCTCTGATCATCTCGATCGACTGCTCCAGGTTGACTTCGGTGTGTGTGCCGACGATCTCCATGGGCTTCCCGCCGGCGGTGGACGTGGTCCCGTATCCTCCGAGGATGACGTTCGGCAGCGAGCGGTTCATGGCCTGCAGACACACACACGTCAGAGCTGGAGGATCTGCTTGGGTGTCTCACGCCGTGCTCGCAGTTACTCACCACACACATGATGTAGGAGAGGATGGCGCCGGACGAGCCGATCAGAGCGCCCACGATGGTCATCAGGTTGTTTTCCAGCAGGAATCCCTCGGCACACAGAGCCCAGCCGGAGTAACTGTTCAACACCGTGATGACGACGGGCATGTCAGCTCCTCCGATGGCTGCGGTGAGCGTCACCCCCTACACACACACACACACACACACACACACACACACACATTAGCACACAGGATCAGTCATGAACTGAGAGCAGGAATGAGAGAAATGCACATTCTGCACAGAAAGAGCCCATTGTAAGTGTGTGTGTGTGTGTGTGTGTGTGTGAGCTCCAGCGCACCATGACGGTGGAGAGGCCGGAGACGCCCAGCAAGCAGCCCATGCCAGTGTTGTAGCTGTCGCTCAGCATGAAGGGAATCATCCCGGCCACCGACGCCGTCATCAGACCCGCATTCAACATGTGACGACCCGGCAGGAGCAGAGGAGCCGAGTCCAACACACCTGAACACACACACACACACACAATCACAGCGATCATCACCCTGCCTACAATAATAGTAATATTTTTAACTGGGCTGGGCTCACTCTCACTCACTCACTCTCTCAAACTCACTCTCTCACACTCACTCTCTCACACTCACTCTCTCACACTCACTCACTCTCACAAAAACTCACTCTCACTCACTCACTCTCTCAAACTCTCTCAAACTCACTCTCTCAAACTCACTCTCTCACACTCACTCACTCTCACACTCACTCACTCTCACAAAAACTCACTCTCACAAAAACTCACTCTCACTCACTCACTCTCTCAAACTCACTCTCTCACACTCACTCACTCTCACAAAAACTCACTCTCACTCACTCACTCACTCTCACTCACTCTCTCAAACTCACAAAAACTCACTCTCACTCACTCACTCAAACTCACTCTCTCACACTCACTCTCTCACACTCACTCTCTCACACTCACTCTCTCACACTCACTCTCTCACACTCACTCTCTCACACTCACTCACTCTCACAAACGCACTCTCTCACACTCACTCTCTCACACTCACTCTCTCACACTCACTCACTCTCACAAAAACTCACTCTCACTCACTCACTCTCTCAAACTCACTCTCTCACACTCACTCACTCTCACAAACTCACAAAAACTCACTCTCACTCACTCACTCTCACTCACTCACTCTCTCAAACTCACAAAAACTCACTCTCACTCACTCACTCAAACTCACTCTCTCACACTCACTCTCTCACACTCACTCTCTCACACTCACTCTCTCACACTCACTCTCTCACACTCACTCACTCTCACAAAAACTCACTCTCACTCACTCACTCACACTCACTCACTCACACTCACTCACTCACACTCACTCTCTCACACTCACTCTCTCACACTCACTCTCTCACACTCACTCTCTCACACTCACTCTCTCACACTCACTCTCTCACACTCACTCTCTCACACTCACTCTCTCACACTCACTCTCTCACACTCACTCACTCTCACAAACGCACTCTCTCTAACTCAGTCTCTCACACTCACTCACTCTCTCACACTCTCTCTCACAAACTCTCTCTCTCACGCACTCTCACAAACTCACTCTCTCTCTCACTCACTCTCACACTCAAACTCTCTCTCACACTCACTCATTCTCTCTCACTCTCTTTCAAACTCTCTCTCTCTCTCACTCTCTCTCTCTCACTCTCTCTCTCTCTCTCACTCACTCTCTCAATCTCACAAACTCACTCTCTCTCACTCACTCACACACACACACACACACACACACACTCACACACTCTTTCAATGAACCCACCTTGTAATTTCCCGTAGGCCACCAGAGAGCCGCTGAAGGTCACTCCGCCGATATAGGTGCCCAGATAAGCCACGATCTTCAGCACGCCAGCTGCCGGATGGGCATCCAGGTGCGGCTGCTCGATCATGAACTCTGCCACGCAAGTGAGAACCGCCGCCAGACCCACCAGACTGTGGAACGCAGCGACCAGCTGAGGCAGATCTGAGATCTCAATGCGCTTGGCGATGGTCAGGCCTGGTCATATAACACACACACACACACACACACACACACACACACACACACACACACACACACAAACACAAGTGCACACAAACACACACATACACAAGAAAGTTCAAACTGTGAACAAACAAGTATATTCTATGACAAAGACTTTCAGAGTTTCAGTCACTCAGTGTGTATTATTTAATAATGTTAAAAGTGTGTATTTTATGATTTGGATCCATGTGTGTTGTGAGTGCAGAGAGGCTCCGCCCACACACTCTTCTGATTGGCTGTGATTATGCATTGGTTTTGTCCGGTTAGGATAAAGTGTTAGTCTGGAAGACACATTGAATCCGTGCTGCGGTGGGAGTGAGCGGCTCTTACCCAGAGTTCCACCTGTTGCCATGGCGAGGGACATCTGCGACAGGAGTTCTGGTGACGGTTTCAGCGCGCCCAGCGTGGCAGCGATGCCTCCTGCCACCCCGATCATGCCCAGCGCGTTACCCAAACGACTGGTGCGCTGAGCGGAGAGCCCGGCGAGAGCTCCGACGCAACACAGACCAGAGCCCAGGTACATCATCTACACACACACACACACACACACACAGATTATAGAGTCATGCCACTCTCACAGACGTCACGTCACACGTGCAGCACCTGCTCAATGCTGTATCCGCCCGCCACAGACGCCCCGTACCCGCCCACGAACGCCAGTCCGGGCAGCGAGTACAGATAGTTGTGCTCCGGAGGATCCGTCGGCCTCTTGAACATGTCCAGCATCCTCTGGGTGATCAGGAATCCACCTGAAGATCACAGAGCTGTGGAGTCGAGCCCCGTGTGCAGGGTGTGTGTGTGTGTGTGTGTGTGTGTGTGTGTGTTATAGTGCTGACACTGTGTGTGTGTGTGTGTGTGTGTGTGTTATAGTGCTGACACTGTGTGTGTGTGTGTGTGTGTGTTATAGTGCTGACACTGTGTGTGTGTGTGTGTGTGTGTGTGTGTGTTATAGTGCTGACACTGTGTGCAGGGTGTGTATGTGTGTGTGTGTGTGTGTGTGTGTTATAGTGCTGACACTGTGTGCAGGGTGTGTGTGTGTGTGTGTGTTATAGTGCTGACACTGTGTGTGTGTGTTATAGTGCTGACACTGTGTGCAGTGTGTGTGTGTGTGTGTGTGTGTGTGTTTGTGTGTGTTATAAAGTTTGTTGATGCTCTGACCTGCGATGTTGATGGAGGACACAAACGCAGCGAGGAGAGCCAGAGATTCAGGAACAGATGAAGGAGTCAAACCTCCACCCATCAACACCAGCCCACCCACTGCTGTCAGGCCTGCACACACACACACACACACACACATCAGTACACTCACACTCACTCTCTCACAAACACACATTCACTCACTCTCACAAGCACACACTCACTCTCACACACATTCACTCACTCTAACACACACTCTCTCACTCTCACACACTCACTCGCACTTTCACACACTCAATCTCTCTCCCACTCTCACACACTCACTCTAACACACACTCTCTCACTCTCACACACTCACTCTAACACACACTCTCTCACTCTCACACACTCACTCTAACACACACTCTCTCACTCTCACACACTCACTCTAACACACTCTCTCACTCTCACACACTCACTCGCACTTTCACACACTCTCTCACACACTCACTCGCACTCTCACACACACACACACACACACACACACACACACACACACACACACACACACACACACACACACACACACACACACACACACACACACACACACACACACACACACACACACACACACACACACACACACACACACACACACTCTCTAACTCTCACACACACACTCTCTCATACACTCACTTGCACTCTCTCTCACACTCACTCACACACACACTCTCTCACTCTCACACACACACACTCTCTCTAACTCTCTCACACACACACACACTCTCTAACTCACTCTCTCACACACACACTCTCTAACTCACTCTCTCACACACTCACTCGCACTCTCACACACACACACACACACACACTCTAACTCACACACACACTCTCTCATACACTCACTTGCACTCTCTCTCACACTCACTCACACACACACTCTCTCACTCTCACACACACACACACACTCTCTAACTCATTCTCTCACACACACACACACTCTCTCTAACTCACTCTCTCACACACTCTCTAACTCTCACACACACTCTCTCTCATACACTCACTTGCACTCTCTCACACACTCACTCTTACACACACTCACTCTCACTCACACACACACTCACTCTCTAACTCACTCTCTCACACACTCACTTGCACTCTCTCACACACTCACTCTTACACACTCGCACTCTCTCGCACTCTCACACACTCAGTCTTACACACACTCACCTCTCACTCACTCACACACACACACACACACACACTCTCTCACTCTCACACACACACACTCTCTCTAACTCTCACACACACACTCTCTCACGCACTCTCTCACACACTCACTCGCACTCTCTCACACACACACACACTCTCTCACTCTCACACACACACACACACACACACACACACTCTCTCTAACTCTCACACACACACTCTCTCACACACTCACTCTTACACACACTCACACTCTCTCATACACTTACTTGCACTCGCTCACACACTCACTCTTACACACACTCGCACTCTCTCGCAATCTCACACACTCACTCTTACACACACTCACTCTTACTCACACACACTCTCTCACACACTCTCTCACACACACACACACACTCTCTCACACACTCACTCTTACACACACTCGCACTCTCACACACTCACTCTTACACACACTCATTCTCACTCACACACTCTCTGTCACACACACACACTCTCTCTCTCTCTCACACACACACACACACACACACACACTCTCTCACACACACACACACACACACACACACACAGTCACGCACACTCACACACTCACTCTTACGCACACACACACACACACACACACACACACTCACACACACACACTCTCTCACACACACACACTCACACACACACACACACTCACACACACACACACACTCACGCACACACACACACACACACACTCACGCACACACACACACACACACACACACACACAGCTGTGGAGCCTCACCTGAGATGGCGTTGGTCACTGACATGAGTGGCGAGTGCAGTGCCGGCGTCACACCCCACACTGTGTGATATCCCACAATTCCTGCGAGGCCAAAGGTCGTGACCATCTGAGTGAAGGCAGGGTTGGGAGAGGCGAGTCCCAAAGCCAGCACGGTCGAGAGACCTTGACAGTCCGGAGAGAGAGATCAATTGTTCATTAAATCACTCATTAGTTCATTCATTTTATGGCTATAAATACAAACATTTAATAAAACCGCTTGCAGAGAGAAAAGAAAGACTAAACAATTTTGAATAAACATAACAGCTCTATAAAAATGTTCTAGGAAAGTCTTGCTGGTGTATCTTAATTATTTTATTTGTTCATTCATTTGTTTATTAATTAATTTGTTCATTCATTCATTTGTTGTTTTGTTCATTGAGTAATTTGTTCATTTGTTGTTTTGTTCATTGAGTAATTTGTTTGTTCATTCGTTTATTTGTTCATTCATTCATTCAGTTGTTGTTTCGTTCATTAATGATTTAGTTAATTTGTTCATTCATTCAATCATTCATGTGTTCATTCATTTTCATTAATTCATTAATTCATTCATTTGTTCATTCGTTTGTTTGGTTAAGTAATTTGTTTGTTTGTTTAGTTTTTCATTCATTCATTAGTTTATTCATTAATTTGTTCATTCATTAATTCATTTATTCATTAATTTGTTCATTCATTGTTTCATTAAATCAGTTGTTTATTCATTCATTTGTTCATTTAATTGTTCATTCATTAATTTGTTGTTTCGTTCATTAATTTGTTCATTTGTTTATTTTTTCATTCATTATTTTGTTGTTTCGTTCATTAATTAATTTGTTCATTCATTTGTTCATTCATTCATTTGTTTATTCATTCATTAGTTCATTCATTGATTCATTAATTCAGTTGTTCATGCATTCATTTATTTGTTTGTTTAGTTTTTCATTCATTCATTTGTTCATTCATTGATTCATTAATTCAGTTTATTCATTCATTTGTTGTTTTGTTCATTCATTTGTACGTTCATTTGTTTATTTGTTCATTTATTCATTTATTTGTTCATTAATTTGTTAATTTGTTAATTAATTAAATTCATTCATTCAGTCATTTGTGTGTCCAATTGTTTGTTCATTCATGTGTTCGTTTGTTCATTAATTTGTTCATTAATTTGTTCATTCATTCATTCATTCATTCGTTCATTCATGTGTTCATTCATGTGTTCATTCATTCATTCATTCATTCATTCATTCATTCATTCATTCATTCATGTGTTTGTTTGTTCATTCATTCATGTGTTCATTCATTCATTCATTCATTCATTCATTCATTCATGTGTTTGTTTGTTCATTCATTCATGTGTTCATTCATTCATTCATTCATTCATTCATGTGTTTGTTTGTTCATTCATTCATGTGTTCATTAATTCATTCAGTAATTCATTCATTCATTCATTTATGTGTTCACTCGTTCGTGGGATCCTGACCTGCGGAGTAGACGCCCGCTGATGTCATGGTGCGTTTAAAGGGGGAAATGACAGCCTGTTTCTCGGCTTCCAGCTCGGCGACGCTCTTGGGTTTGGCGGGGGCCGGCGGTGGGCTGGTTTTTGGCAGCGGTGCAGGAAAAAGATTCTGACCTTCCTGGAAACAATATATGAAAATATATATGAAAACTGTTTATGGTGAATTTAATAAGGCTTTGTGTGATTACTAAAGTCAGCATGTGTGTGTTTGTGTGTGTTCTGATTCACCTTCATCACCATAGTCCCTCTGATCACGTGATCCAGCGTCCCGTAGTCAAACTCCTCCGACGGCTCGAAGTGGAAGAACTCTTTATCAGGGCTGATGGCCTTCAGCAGCTTTATGACGTTGTTGGAGTAAAGCGAGCTGGCCTGTGTGGGCATCTGACTGGGCAGATCCGTGAAGCCGATGTGTGTCACGCCCTGCACAACAAACCAGCGGCACACGTCAGACACACGCCTCCATCATCTCACGCCTCCATCCTCTCACGCCTCCATCCTCTCACGCCTCCATCATCTCACGCCACATGCCTCCAATATCTCACGCCTCCATCCTCTCACGCCACATGCCTCCAATATCTCACGCCTCCATCCTCTCACGCCTCCATCCTCTCACGCCTCCATCATCTCACGCCTCCATCATCTCACGCCTCCATCATCTCACGCCTCCATCCTCTCACGCCTCCATCATCTCACGCCTCCATCATCTCACGCCTCCATCATCTCACGCCACATGCCTCCAATATCTCACGCCTCCATCCTCTCACGCCACATGCCTCCAATATCTCACGCCTCCATCATCTCACGCCTCCATCCTCTCACGCCTCCATCCTCTCACGCCTCCATCCTCTCACGCCTCCATCATCTCACGCCACATGCCTCCAATATCTCACGCCTCCATCCTCTCACGCCACATGCCTCCAATATCTCACGCCTCCATCCTCTCACGCCTCCATCCTCTCACGCCTCCATCCTCTCACGCCTCCATCCTCTCACGCCTCCATCCTCTCACGCCTCCATCCTCTCACGCCTCCATCCTCTCACGCCTCCATCCTCTCACGCCTCCATCCTCTCACGCCTCCATCATCTCTCACGCCTCCATCATCTCACGCCTCCATCATCTCACGCCTCCATCCTCTCACGCCTCCATCCTCTCACGCCTCCATCCTCTCACGCCTCCATCCTCTCACGCCTCCATCCTCTCACGCCTCCATCCTCTCACGCCTCCATCCTCTCACGCCTCCATCATCTCACGCCTCCATCATCTCACGCCTCAATCATCTCACGCCTCCATCATCTCACGCCTCCATCATCTCACGACTCCATCATCTCCCGCCACACGCCTCCTCCATCTCACGCCTCCTCCATCTCACGCCTCCTCCATCTCACGCCTCCAACATCTCACGCCTCCAACATCTCACGCCTCCAACATCTCACGCCTCCAACATCTCACGCCTCCAACATCTCACGCCTCCAACATCTCACGCCTCCAACATCTCACGCCTCCAACATCTCACGCCTCCAACATCTCACGCCTCCATCTCACGCCTCCATCTCACGCCTCCATCTCACGCCTCCAACATCTCACGCCTCCAACATCTCACGCCTCCAACATCTCACGCCTCCAACATCTCACGCCTCCAACATCTCACGCCTCCTCCATCTCACGCCTCCTCCATCTCACGCCTCCATCATCTCACGCCTCAATCATCTCCCGCCACACGGCTCCTCCATCTCACGCCTCCTCCATCTCACGCCTCCAACATCTCACGCCTCAATCATCTCACGCCTCAATCATCTCACGCCTCAATCATCTCACGCCTCAATCATCTCACGCCTCCATCATCTCACGCCTCCATCATCTCACGCCTCCATCATCTCACGCCTCCATCATCTCACGCCTCCATCATCTCACGACTCCATCATCTCACGACTCCATCATCTCCCGCCACACGCCTCCTCCATCTCACGCCTCCTCCATCTCACGCCTCCTCCATCTCACGCCTCCTCCATCTCACGCCTCCATCTCACGCCTCCATCTCACGCCTCCATCTCACGCCTCCATCTCACGCCTCCATCTCACGCCTCCATCTCACGCCTCCATCTCACGCCTCCATCTCACGCCTCCATCTCACGCCTCCATCTCACGCCTCCAACATCTCACGCCTCCAACATCTCACGCCTCCTCCATCTCACGCCTCCATCTCACGCCTCCATCATCTCACGCCTCCATCCTCTCACGCCTCCATCCTCTCACGCCTCCATCCTCTCACGCCTCCATCCTCTCACGCCTCCATCATCTCACGCCTCAATCATCTCACGCCTCCATCATCTCACGCCTCCATCATCTCACGCCTCCATCATCTCACGCCTCCATCATCTCACGCCTCCATCATCTCACGCCTCCATCATCTCACGCCTCCATCATCTCACGCCTCCATCATCTCACGACTCCATCATCTCCCGCCACACGCCTCCTCCATCTCACGCCTCCTCCATCTCACGCCTCCTCCATCTCACGCCTCCTCCATCTCACGCCTCCTCCATCTCACGCCTCCTCCATCTCACGCCTCCTCCATCTCACGCCTCCTCCATCTCACGCCTCCATCATCTCACGCCTCCATCATCTCACGCCTCCATCATCTCACGCCTCCATCATCTCACGCCTCCATCATCTCACGCCTCAATCATCTCACGCCTCAATCATCTCACGCCTCCAACATCTCACGCCTCCAACATCTCACGCCTCCAACATCTCACGCCTCCAACATCTCACGCCTCCTCCATCTCACGCCTCCTCCATCTCACGCCTCCATCATCTCACGACTCCATCATCTCCCGCCACACGCCTCCTCCATCTCACGCCTCCTCCATCTCACGCCTCCTCCATCTCACGCCTCCTCCATCTCACGCCTCCATCTCACGCCTCCATCTCACGCCTCCATCTCACGCCTCCATCTCACGCCTCCATCTCACGCCTCCATCTCACGCCTCCATCTCACGCCTCCATCTCACGCCTCCAACATCTCACGCCTCCAACATCTCACGCCTCCAACATCTCACGCCTCCTCCATCTCACGCCTCCTCCATCTCACGCCTCCATCATCTCACGCCTCAATCATCTCACGCCTCAATCATCTCACGCCTCCTTCATCTCACGCCTCCTTCATCTCACGCCTCCATCATCTCACGCCTCCATCATCTCACGCCTCCATCATCTCACGCCTCCAACATCTCACGCCTCCAACATCTCACGCCTCCAACATCTCACGCCTCCAACATCTCACGCCTCCATCATCTCCCGCCACACGCCTCCTCCATCTCACGCCTCCTCCATCTCACGCCTCCTCCATCTCACGCCTCCTCCATCTCACGCCTCCATCATCTCACGACTCCATCATCTCCCGCCACACGCCTCCTCCATCTCACGCCTCCAACATCTCACGCCTCCATCATCTCACGCCTCCATCATCTCACGCCTCCTCCATCTCACGCCTCCTCCATCTCACGCCTCCTCCATCTCACGCCTCCTCCATCTCACGCCTCCAACATCTCACGCCTCCAACATCTCACGCCTCCAACATCTCACGCCTCCAACATCTCACGCTCCTCCATCTCACGCCTCCAACATCTCACGCCTCCAACATCTCACGCTCCTCCATCTCACGCCTCCAACATCTCACGCCTCCAACATCTCACGCCTCCAACATCTCACGCCTCCAACATCTCACGCCTCCAACATCTCACGCCTCCTCCATCTCACGCCTCCTCCATCTCACGCCTCCAACATCTCACGCCTCCATCATCTCACGCCTCAATCATCTCACGCCTCAATCATCTCACGCCTCAATCATCTCACGCCTCAATCATCTCACGCCTCAATCATCTCACGCCTCAATCATCTCACGCCTCCATCATCTCACGCCTCCATCATCTCACGCCTCCATCATCTCACGCCTCCATCATCTCACGCCTCCATCATCTCACGCCTCCATCATCTCACGACTCCATCATCTCACGACTCCATCATCTCCCGCCACACGCCTCCTCCATCTCACGCCTCCTCCATCTCACGCCTCCTCCATCTCACGCCTCCTCCATCTCACGCCTCCAACATCTCACGCCTCCAACATCTCACGCCTCCAACATCTCACGCCTCCATCTCACGCCTCCATCTCACGCCTCCATCTCACGCCTCCATCTCACGCCTCCATCTCACGCCTCCATCTCACGCCTCCATCTCACGCCTCCAACATCTCACGCCTCCATCTCACGCCTCCATCTCACGCCTCCATCTCACGCCTCCATCATCTCACGCCTCCATCATCTCACGCCTCCATCCTCTCACGCCTCCATCCTCTCACGACTCCATCATCTCCCGCCACACGGCTCCTCCATCTCACGCCTCCTCCATCTCACGCCTCCTCCATCTCACGCCTCCTCCATCTCACGCCTCCAACATCTCACGCCTCCAACATCTCACGCCTCCAACATCTCACGCCTCCATCTCACGCCTCCATCTCACGCCTCCTCCATCTCACGCCTCCAACATCTCACGCCTCCTCCATCTCACGCCTCCTCCATCTCACGCCTCCTCCATCTCACGCCTCCTCCATCTCACGCCTCCTCCATCTCACGCCTCCTCCATCTCACGCCTCCTCCATCTCACGCCTCCTCCATCTCACGCCTCCTCCATCTCACGCCTCCTCCATCTCACGCCTCCTCCATCTCACGCCTCCTCCATCTCACGCCTCCTCCATCTCACGCCTCCTCCATCTCACGCCTCCATCATCTCACGCCTCAATCATCTCACGCCTCAATCATCTCACGCCTCCTTCATCTCACGCCTCCATCATCTCACGCCTCCATCATCTCACGCCTCCATCATCTCACGCCTCCATCATCTCACGCCTCCATCATCTCACGCCTCCATCATCTCACGCCTCCATCATCTCACGCCTCAATCATCTCACGCCTCCATCATCTCACGCCTCCTCCATCTCACGCCTCCAACATCTCACGCCTCCTCCATCTCACGCCTCCTCCATCTCACGCCTCCAACATCTCACGCCTCCAACATCTCACGCCTCCTCCATCTCACGCCTCCTCCATCTCACGCCTCCTCCATCTCACGCCTCCTCCATCTCACGCCTCCATCATCTCACGACTCCATCATCTCCCGCCACACGCCTCCTCCATCTCACGCCTCCAACATCTCACGCCTCCAACATCTCACGCCTCCAACATCTCACGCCTCCAACATCTCACGCCTCCAACATCTCACGCCTCCAACATCTCACGCCTCCAACATCTCACGCCTCCAACATCTCACGCCTCCAACATCTCACGCCTCCAACATCTCACGCCTCCAACATCTCACGCCTCCAACATCTCACGCCTCCAACATCTCACGCCTCCAACATCTCACGCCTCCAACATCTCACGCCTCCAACATCTCACGCCTCCAACATCTCACGCCTCCAACATCTCACGCCTCCAACATCTCACGCCTCCATCATCTCACGCCTCCATCATCTCACGCCTCCAACATCTCACGCCTCCATCATCTCACGCCTCCATCATCTCACGCCTCCATCATCTCACGCCTCCATCATCTCACGCCTCCATCATCTCACGCCTCCATCATCTCACGCCTCCATCATCTCACGCCTCCATCATCTCACGCCTCCATCATCTCACGCCTCAATCATCTCTCGCCTCCATCATCTCTCGCCTCAATCATCTCTCGCCTCCATCATCTCTCGCCTCCACCCTCTCAAGACGCACAGATACCTGATGGACATAAAGCTGTCCGGGTTTGATGGTCTCGATGTTTCCCCCAGCCTCTGCCGCCAGATCCACCACCACCGATCCGTCCCTCATGCTCTCCACCATCTCACGTTTTATCAGCACTGGAGCTCTTTTACCTGAACGACACACACGTCACGCCTCTAACACACACTGCGCTCAGATACCACACAAGGTGAGGGACATGCGACAAACCCTGGCTAACAGAACAAACAGGACTCATTCTGACGATGTTAAATGAAAATGACTGATACATACAGTATATGCCAATATATCCCATAAGTGTTTTTACATTTCCTAAAGAAATGCTATGTGATTAGTTTGTATTATATGTGTGTGTGTGAGAGTGTGTGTGTATCTGTGAATGTGTGAGAGAGTGTGTGCGTGTGTATTTGTATGAGAGAGAAAGAGAAAGAGAGTGTGTGTGTGTGAGTGTGTGCATGTGAGCATGTTTGTGTGTGTGTGTGGTCACCAGGAATTAGAGCCGTGGTGATAACGATATCGACTTCCTTGCACTGTTTAGCAAACAGACTCATCTCGGCCTCCAGAAACTCTTTAGACATTTCTTTGGCGTAACCTCCGACCCCTTCGCCCGACTCGGCGATGTTCACTTCCAGCGGCTCCGCGCCGAACGATTTGAACTGCTCTAGAGCGGCCGGTCTGACGAGAGACAGACAGACACCAATCAGAACAGCTTCATTGTGATCTCAGCCAATCAGACGCTGACGTCACACACCTGGTGTCGAATCCTCTGACGATGGCGCCCATTGATTTGGCGGCTCCAGCCGCGGCCAGACCCGCGACGCCGCCGCCGATCACCAGCACCTGCACACAAAACTCTGTAAAACTCCTTTCACTTCAGGAATCGAGAGCTAAAGAAATCATATTTGATTAGCAAAAGCCTTTATTCACTCATATATTTAATATATATGAGTCACTTTAGCCCCACAATATATTTGGACAGTCAAGTCACAGATAAACACTTGTTTATCTACCCAAATAAAGATTAACAAACACATTTTTTAAGCAAACCATAAGAAGAAATTTAGGCTGAAATGATAAAGCATCAGTTTTGAGTTGTTAAAGTTTTATGAATAGAAAAGCTTTTTGATTTTTTAAATTTCATTAAACCAATAAAATAGCTCTAAATTTATTTAACTATTAACTATTAAAATGGGGTACAAAAAAAAACAGAATCAATGAAATTTAAATGGAAATTTCTATCCATTAAAACCGTCCAGAAAATTTTAAATGTAGAAAAAAAAATTTCTGAAAAATGTAAATAGAATAAAAAGTAATTTACCAAACCCTAAAAAATAAAACGGGGCCCTAAAAAAAAAAATATATATATATATATATATTTTTTTTTTTTTTAACCATTAAAATAAGGTCCAGAAATTAAAATAGTAACAAACAAACAAACAAAAAACTGGGGGAAAAAACAGAATTTGGCAAAAAAATAAAACTGAAAACATATTTTATAGGGTATTTGGGAAATTTGTCACATTGATTTGGGAAAACGTCACACGGACTTTACAGGGATGTGGGATGGGATACTGAGTGACGAGTTTAACCGTACCTTCGCCGGAGGAACTTTCCCAGCCGCTGTGATCTGACCCGTGAAAAACCTCCCGAAGTGATTGGCTGCGAGAACCACGGCCTTATACCTGCCGACGAGAGCGATGAGATGAGATTTGATCAGGGATTTCCTGAGAGAGCGTGATGTGCGTCTGCCTCACCCGGCGATGTTGGCCATGGAGCTGAGCGCGTCGTATCCCTGGGCGATGGTGACGCGCGGCACCTGGTCCATCGCCAGCACCGTGCAGCGCTGCCCGGCCAGCCGCTCCATGAGCTCGGGGTTCTGCGCCGGGTAGATGAAGCTCACCAGCGTGGATCTGGGCTTCAGGAGCTCCGCCTCATGCACTCGCAACACCTCGTTAAACACCGGCCCTCGAACCTACGGCACACAACACCGATTATAACATGAGCTAAAGCAGACCCGGACACACCTATGAGAATAACTATAAAGCTAAAAGCACAGCCATGACTCAACGATAACGACTGGATCATCAGATCAAAGCGCTTTATTGTGTCTCGCAGACGCGATTCTCACCTTCAGGACCAGATCTGATCCAAACGCTCCCTTCGTGTCGGTGATCTGAGCTCCTGCGGCCCGATACTGATCGTCAGAGAACTTTGCTTCGCGTCCGGCTCCGGATTCCACCTGCACCCTGAATCCCTGTTTGACCAGCACATCCACACCCGCGGGCGACACGGCCACCCGCCGCTCCTGCTGGAAGATCTCCTTAGGGACGCCCACCAGCACATCTCTATATCGCACACCTGACACACACACACACACACACACACACATACACAGATATAAATATATATATATATATATATATATATATATTATATACATACACACACCCGACAGACAGGAAGAAAACACCTAAGGTAAGAGCATCCAAGAACTCCCTAGCAACTGCATGGCAACCCCCTAAATAAGGGCTAACAGCTCAGAAGACCTCAGCAACCACATAGCAACACCTCGGCAACCGTCCACAACTTCCTAGCTACTATAGTGCTACTGAGTTAAGTAAAACTAAAACAATTAACTATACTAAATTTTTCAAACAACATTTATCATTTTCATTTAGATTATTTAATGTACTAAAATAACTAAAACTGAAATACAATATAAAATAAAAATGAAAATAATAATTAAAACAACTTGCTAAAAATGCAACAAAATAAATTACCTTCAATAACAGACTGTAAAAAATTGCTGCCTTAAATTAAGTTGAATCAACTTGTATATTTATGTCAATTCAACTTAAATTACAGTTGAATCTTGTATAACTTAAAATTGCATAACTTATTTTGAATAGTTAGGGCGATGTAAAAACCTGTTGATCGAATCGTTTTTTACAGTGTATTGTTTTTGTTTGGTTGGCTTTGAGCATTTGTTAATGGGGTCAAAGGTCAAGATGCAGTGAGGCTGTTTTCTGTGAGGTGTGTGACTCCCAAAATGCTTTTTTCCGTCTACTTTATAATGCAACGGAGGGAACATTTTGTACACACACACACACTCGGGCGGCGCTCAGCGTCACGGCCGGATCAGCTAACACATTTCTCTCCATAACTGCACACATCCAATCGGAGCGAAGGACATTATTAGACGCTCACTGGCAGAGATCCAGTGCCCTTGCTCTCACATGCATGAGCCGAAGGGAAGTGACTCTTCTCCTTTAACTGACCTCTCTCATCTGCACCACAGAAAGACCAAATCACATGTTCGGACACGCAACTCTTTCCCCTGTAAATGAGACGCTTCTCTCCCGCTAGTTTCAGATCTCACCTTTACCAGCCTGTTGATCGTACAGAACCGGGAAGGTCTGGAAGAATCTTCTCCCCGGCCGCCGCACCGAGGAGCAGCTCACACAGCGAAGCAGAACCGACATGTCTCCGGCGTCTCTGAGGAACACAACACAGTCTCAACGGCACACACACACACACACACAGTCTCTCTCTGTCAGGCGCCGGACGCAGGCCTGTAGGACGACACCTGCCGCTCTCTCGGACGGCCACGCGAGATCAGTGACGGGAGAGCAGGGAAAGATGCCAGGACACACAGTCACACACTCTCACACACAGCTGTTCTATATTTAATAAACTATCTGTGTGTGAAAGAGGATCTATTATGCTGCTGTTTGATGATGTAAAAGCTGCAGTTCTTCTTCTCTATCAGAGTCAGTGTTTCTGAACTCCTGAAACTCTCCATTGATTCTTGAGTTTCTTCCGGGAACAAACACTCACAATATTCCTCATTATCATAATTCATGCGCAGAATAAAGGGGCGGGGCTTGAGTGAGTGAGTCGTGTATTGAAACTGGTGGTTATGGGAAGGGGCGGGGCATTTCCCAAACACACTGGAAGCTCTCGACCAATCACAACACACCGATCCAGCCGACCAATCAGAGCACAGTGTGCTTTCAGAAGGCGGAGCTTCATAGAGACAGGAACTAAACTATTAGATGAAACTCAAAAGCGTATCCACTCAAATCCAGACCTCATTCATGAATAGTAAAAATTCATTTTTTTTTTTTTTTTGGAATATTTCAGGGTTTATTATAAATGATTTATGGCTGAACATCATGATTGTGTTAATAACGGGAATAACAGCGTCTTCTCTGATGATGAGGGCGGGGCAACAACCTGTCAATCACACGAGATCCACCAATAGCAAACCACAACCATCCAATCACAATCAAGCCCCGCCCACATTTGTTCTTGTTTGAGAAGCAATTCCTCGGATATACGGCGCAATAGAGGAGAAAAGGTTTCCGTTTCAAGTCGACTTCTAATGCATTTGAATTCTTCTGATGCCTATTAGATTTCCACTCATGCGTTTCAATGATTTATTGAGCACTAGTGCACAGGAAATACTCTATATAGTATGCAAAGAAATATTTGAAGAGAGATGACAGTGAAGTTGAGAACATACACATATTCTGAAATACAGAGAGGACTGTAAAGAGAGTGCGTTACTCCCGTTTAAACAGAATTTCAGTTTCTTCTCAGTCTGTTAGGTGTCTGTTAGGTGAAGCTTTCATTATGCTCATTTGTTCATTATGCTCGTCCTTTAAATGCCTCATTTGAAGCGTCTGATGAAGTGAAACAGTGTGTCATCCACCCGCTGGGCTTTATGTGTTGACGTCGGATTCGCTCACGTGTTCGGCATCAGCTCTTGCTGTCCTGACGCCCATTCCTCAAGCTCCGCCTCTCCGCTGGAGACAATGGGCGTGTCCACAGACAGGCCACGCCTCTTCCCAAACACACGCTCCTGCAGCTCGATGATGTCATGACGGATATCTGCCATCATCAATAACAGGAAGTCAAAGGATCCCGGAGGCCCCTGAACAGAGATTTCAGTTTAAGTTGATGTACTAAAATAAATAAAATACATAAAAACAATTAAATATATAAAATTTCTAAATATACACACACACTCTCTCTCTCTCTCTCTCTCTCACACTCAAGTCAAGTGACTACAGAAGTTCAATATTCAGGTTACAAACAAACCCTGACAGAGAACGATCAACTCAAATACTGAATATCTTAATATTTCTATATTTGATACGATAAATAATACGAGGAAGAACTAACCGGAGCTCCAGAGGGTCCAGGAGACCCTCGGTCACCCTGTAGAGAACGATTCATACGTCACGATTCATCTGGTTTCTGCACTCAGTTTGTGTAATAAATCATAAATCATTGTTCATTATGCTGAGCATAAAGAGAGACACGTGCCTTCAGTCCGTCTTTACCCGGCGCTCCCGGAAATCCCTACAAACACCAGAGAAGAGAGAGAGTAAAGAGCTGAACAGGGCTGTGAAGAAGCAGACACTACATTTATAAACTAAAATCTGCATCTGCTAATGTTTGTTAATGAACTGTAATAATAAAGTGAGAATATTGAGCTTTACAGGGTTCAGATGGGAACAGAATATGAGGCGTTTGGTTGTAATCAAACTCTGTGATGCGGATCTGAGAGATTTACCACCGGCCCCCGCCGGCCCGTCTTTACGTGCTCCAGATCTGCTTGAGGGCCCGTTGGACCCATGTCTCCTCTGGGCCCCGGGGGTCCCGACGGCCCTCGGTCGCCCTTCTCACCTCGCTCTCCTAAAGCATGGCAGATATTTAAGAAAATCTGTCAAATACTTCAATGATTCAGGATGTCATCAGTCATGAAGAAGAGGATAAATCTGCATCTGTTAATGTTTAACGAACTGAATGAATTGTTGGTTCATGTTGGTTAATCTTATTGTAAAGTGTTACCAGAATAATTTCACTGACTCTAAAAATATGAGCATTAAGACAGTAGAAGTTTTATTCACTGAAAGTGAGTGTGTGTGTGTGAGTGTGTTTACCTGGCACACCAGGAGGTCCCTGAGGTCCTGCTGGTCCAGTGACAGTGTGGGTATCAGGATTATTCCCCGTTTTCTCCTGAACCGGTTTATGGCTGCTGTTTTCCAGACTGGGAGATGAACCCTATGAGACGACATGAGATGGGTTAGTGTTACCTGAGCAGGTGTGTGTGTGTGTTACCTGAGCGGGTGTGTGTGTGTGTTACCTGTGCAGGTGTGTGTGTGTGTTACCTGTGCAGGTGTGTGTGTGTGTTACCTGAGCGGGTGTGTGTGTGTGTTACCTGTGCGGGTGTGTGTGTGTGTTACCTGTGCAGGTGTGTGTGTGTTACCTGAGCGGGTGTGTGTGTGTTACCTGTGCGGGTGTGTGTGTGTGTTACCTGTGCGGGTGTGTGTGTGTCTGTGTTTCCTGTGCAGGTGTGTGTGTGTGTTACCTGTGCAGGTGTGTGTGTGTGTTACCTGTGCAGGTGTGTGTGTGTGTTACCTGTGCAGGTGTGTGTGTGTTACCTGTGCAGGTGTGTGTGTGTTACCTGTGCAGGTGTGTGTGTGTTACCTGTGCAGGTGTGTGTGTGTTACCTGTGCAGGTGTGTGTGTGTTACCTGTGCAAGTGTGTGTGTGTGTTACCTGTAGAGGTGTGTGTGTGTGTGTTACCTGTGCAAGTGTGTGTGTGTGTTACCTGTGCAGGTGTGTGTGTGTTACCTGTGCAGGTGTGTGTGTGTTACCTGTGCAGGTGTGTGTGTGTTACCTGTGCAGGTGTGTGTGTGTTACCTGTGCAGGTGTGTGTGTGTTACCTGTGCAGGTGTGTGTGTGTTACCTGTGCAGGTGTGTGTGTGTTACCTGTGCAGGTGTGTGTGTGTGTGTGTCTGTGTGTTACCTGTGCAGGTGTGTGTGTTACCTGTAGAGGTGTGTGTGTGTGTGTGTTACCTGTGCAGGTGTGTGTGTGTGTGTGTTACCTGTGCAGGTGTGTTACCTGTGCAGGTGTGTGTGTGTGTTACCTGTGCAGGTGTGTGTGTGTGTGTTACCTGTGCAGGTGTGTGTGTGTGTGTGTGTGTTACCCGTGCAGGTGTGTGTGTGTGTGTTACCTGTAGAGGTGTGTGTGTGTGTGTTACCTGTAGAGGTGTGTGTGTGTGTGTTACCTGTAGAGGTGTGTGTGTGTGTGTTACCTGTAGAGGTGTGTGTGTGTGTGTGTTACCTGTAGAGGTGTGTGTGTGTGTGTTACCTGTAGAGGTGTGTGTGTGTGTGTTACCTGTAGAGGTGTGTGTGTGTGTGTGTGTGTGTGTGTGTGTGTGTTACCTGTGCAGGTGTGTGTGTGTGTTACCTGTGCAGGTGTGTGTGTGTGTGTGTTACCTGTGCAGGTGTGTGTGTGTGTGTGTGTGTTACCTGTGCAGGTGTGTGTGTGTGTGTGTGTGTTACCTGTGCAGGTGTGTGTGTGTGTGTGTGTTACCTGTGCAGGTGTGTGTGTGTGTGTGTGTGTTACCTGTGCAGGTGTGTGTGTGTGTGTGTGTTACCTGTGCAGGTGTGTGTGTGTGTGTGTGTTACCTGTGCAGGTGTGTGTGTGTGTGTGTTACCTGTGCAGGTGTGTGTGTTACCTGTGCAGGTGTGTGTGTTACCTGTGCAGGTGTGTGTGTGTGTGTGTTACCTGTGCAGGTGTGTGTGTGTGTGTGTTACCTGTGCAGGTGTGTGTGTGTGTGTTACCTGTGCAGGTGTGTGTGTGTGTGTGTGTCTGTGTGTTACCTGTGCAGGTGTGTGTGTGTGTGTGTGTCTGTGTGTTACCTGTAGAGGTGTGTGTGTGTGTGTGTGTTACCTGTGCAGGTGTGTGTGTGTGTGTTACCTGTGCAGGTGTGTGTGTGTGTGTGTTACCTGTGCAGGTGTGTGTGTGTGTGTGTTACCTGTGCAGGTGTGTGTGTGTGTGTTACCTGTGCAGGTGTGTGTGTGTTACCTGTGCAGGTGTGTGTGTGTGTGTTACCTGTGCAGGTGTGTGTGTTACCTGTGCAGGTGTGTGTGTTACCTGTGCAGGTGTGTGTGTTACCTGTGCAGGTGTGTGTGTGTGTGTTACCTGTGCAGGTGTGTGTGTGTGTGTGTGTGTGTGTGTGTGTTACCTGTAGAGGTGTGTGTGTGTGTATTACCTGTAGAGGTGTGTGTGTGTGTGTGTGTGTGTGTTACCTGTGCAGGTGTGTGTGTGTGTTACCTGTGCAGGTGTGTGTGTGTGTGTGTGTGTGTTACCTGTGCAGGTGTGTGTGTGTTACCTGTGCAGGTGTGTGTGTGTGTGTGTTACCTGTGCAGGTGTGTGTGTGTGTGTGTGTTACCTGTGCAGGTGTGTGTGTGTGTGTGTGTTACCTGTGCAGGTGTGTGTGTTACCTGTGCAGGTGTGTGTGTTACCTGTGCAGGTGTGTGTGTTACCTGTGCAGGTGTGTGTGTTACCTGTGCAGGTGTGTGTGTTACCTGTGCAGGTGTGTGTGTGTTACCTGTGCAGGTGTGTGTGTGTTACCTGTGCAGGTGTGTGTGTGTTACCTGTGCAGGTGTGTGTGTGTTACCTGTGCAGGTGTGTGTGTGTTACCTGTGCAGGTGTGTGTGTGTTACCTGTGCAGGTGTGTGTGTGTTACCTGTGCAGGTGTGTGTGTGTGTGTGTGTGTGTGTTACCTGTGCAGGTGTGTGTGTGTGTGTGTGTGTGTGTGTTACCTGTGCAGGTGTGTGTGTGTGTGTTACCTGTGCAGGTGTGTGTGTGTGTGTGTTACCTGTGCAGGTGTGTGTGTGTGTGTGTTACCTGTGCAGGTGTGTGTGTGTGTGTGTTACCTGTGCAGGTGTGTGTGTGTGTGTGTTACCTGTGCAGGTGTGTGTGTGTGTGTGTTACCTGTGCAGGTGTGTGTGTGTGTGTGTTACCTGTGCAGGTGTGTGTGTGTGTGTTACCTGTGCAGGTGTGTGTGTGTGTGTTACCTGTGCAGGTGTGTGTGTGTGTGTTACCTGTGCAGGTGTGTGTGTGTGTGTGTTACCTGTGCAGGTGTGTGTGTGTGTGTGTTACCTGTGCAGGTGTGTGTGTGTGTGTGTTACCTGTGCAGGTGTGTGTGTGTGTGTGTTACCTGTGCAGGTGTGTGTGTGTGTGTTACCTGTGCAGGTGTGTGTGTGTGTGTTACCTGTGCAGGTGTGTGTGTGTGTGTTACCTGTGCAGGTGTGTGTGTGTTACCTGTGCAGGTGTGTGTGTGTTACCTGTGCAGGTGTGTGTGTGTGTTACCTGTGCAGGTGTGTGTGTGTGTTACCTGTGCAGGTGTGTGTGTGTGTTACCTGTGCAGGTGTGTGTGTGTGTGTGTGTGTGTTACCCGTGCAGGTGTGTGTGTGTTACCCGTGCAGGTGTGTGTGTGTTACCCGTGCAGGTGTGTGTGTGTTACCTGTGCAGGTGTGTGTGTGTGTGTGTGTGTTACCTGTGCAGGTGTGTGTGTGTGTGTGTGTTACCTGTGCAGGTGTGTGTGTGTGTGTGTGTTACCTGTGCAGGTGTGTGTGTGTGTGTGTGTTACCTGTGCAGGTGTGTGTGTGTGTTACCTGTGCAGGTGTGTGTGTGTGTTACCTGTGCAGGTGTGTGTGTGTGTTACCTGTGCAGGTGTGTGTGTGTGTTACCTGTGCAGGTGTGTGTGTGTGTTACCTGTGCAGGTGTGTGTGTGTGTTACCTGTGCAGGTGTGTGTGTGTGTTACCTGTGCAGGTGTGTGTGTGTGTTACCTGTGCAGGTGTGTGTGTGTGTTACCTGTGCAGGTGTGTGTGTGTGTGTGTGTGTTACCTGTGCAGGTGTGTGTGTGTTACCCGTGCAGGTGTGTGTGTGTTACCCGTGCAGGTGTGTGTGTGTTACCCGTGCAGGTGTGTGTGTGTTACCTGTGCAGGTGTGTGTGTGTGTGTTACCTGTGCAGGTGTGTGTGTGTGTGTGTGTGTTACCTGTGCAGGTGTGTGTGTGTGTGTGTTACCTGTGCAGGTGTGTGTGTGTTACCTGTGCAGGTGTGTGTGTGTGTGTGTTACCTGTGCAGGTGTGTGTGTGTGTGTGTGTGTGTTACCCGTGCAGGTGTGTGTCCCAGGAGGAGTTTGATCTGCAGTAAACTGCTCCTCATGTTCATAAAGTCCTGACAGCTGAGAGAACACGATCCAGAGCTCATCTGAGTCTCCGACTTTACAGAGGAGTTCCCTGAGACACAGAGACACACGGCTCACACACATTACACACAATTAATATGGGGTGAAATATGAGAACGAGCGATGTTCATGAAATAATCTATTCTCCACACAAAAGCTGCATTTATTTAAAAGTGAAAAAAGTAATTTATTCCTTTGATAACACACTCTCTCACTCACACACACACACTGTAACCGTCCACTCTTATTTTTAAAAGTAACTGTTATAGTAAATTAAAGGGAGGGATCCACCAACCATGTAAATATATGCACCTTCAAGAAATTAACCAGCCTTAACCACAAGAAATCTTAAATCAACAAAAGTGTTTATAAAGGATACTGATTTTAACCACTGGAAATTAAGGATAATGGTACTTGAATAATTCTTTGAAACAATGTGGAATCAAACATTAGAGAGTAAATACAAAAACAAAATCAATAATAACCCAACATAAGTGCCAAATGAAAACAAAACTTATCAACCAATATTAAAGCACCCATCAATATAGATGTCTTCTATGAAGAATTGTCCATGTCTATAGATGAATCAATGATGATGATGATGTATGTCAAGGTTTAAATCCGTTAGGGTTCATTGTAAAGTCTCCCATGAATGTCCTGTTATGTGCTTCTCCAAGAACCCTTCCTTCTTGTTGAACTTGGCCATCAACTCCTAAAGGAATTGATATTCCTTTTTCCCAAGAAATTTAGTAGTTTAAAAACTACCAATATAAAAGAGTCCTTCTAAAATAAGCACAAACTAAGAATTAGCATTCTAGAAAACATTCACAAAAAACATTAACCCTGAGCTACACATTTCAACCATAAAGAAAAAAAACAGGGAAAATGAAAACACCAAACAAAGCCTTGAAGAACTTACTTAGATTGAGCATGAAACCCAAGTTTCTCAACCCGGACTCTGTGCTTGTTGGTTTCAAACATGAAAAACCATGCTTCTTCCCTCTCTTACCTCTACTTATATACCTCATATCCTGTATGAGATATACAACTTAGAGCCCCCTGGTGGTCGGATGAACCAACTACTATGCCACCACAGTAACATAACTTATGGTTTGTTACATACCCCCCTGCTCAAATGAAGATTTGTCATGACCATGACAAATCTTAAGGTTCTGTACATGGTAGGTATCGATGTTGGTCGAATCGTTAAAAAAAACCACAGAGTAATTAACCGGACCTAACCTTCTAACTATCTTTGCCGGACCTTTCCATTTTGCAGAGAGTTTAGCCATGAATCCCTCATCTGCTCTGGATAAGGGATGAGTCCGTACCCAAACTACATCTCCAACCTGAAACTGTGTGTGTTTTCGACGTTGGTCATAGTACCGTTTCTGCTTAGCTTGAGCCCTTTCAACATTTTCTTTTACTAAGCTGATGAGTTGTTTTTGCCTGTCAAGTATGGGATACGCTGAATCATCAGGATCGGGTGGTTGTTGGAAAGCTCTCTCCATTGGTCCCTTGAGTTTACGTCCAAGAGCTATTTCTGCTGGTGTAAATCCTGTGCTTTCATGCCAAGCAGTATTAATGGCATACCTGAACTCGGGTAACCACTTATCCCACTGGTGATGTTGCTCTTCAACATAGGATGCAATCATGGTTTTCAGGTTACGATTAACCCGTTCTGTCAAATTTGTCTGAGGGTGATAAGCTGTAGTCAGTTTTTGAACCACCCCCCACTGTTTGCATATCAAACTGAGAAGGTGTGATGTGAACTGCGTTCCTCGATCTGATACTAGATAGGCCGGGGTTCCCCATCTGGTGAAGATTTCTTCTACCAGAATCTTGGCTATCTGTGGAGCTTTAGCTTTCCTCAAAGGAAAAAGTTCGACCCACTTGGAACAGTAATCAACAGTAACAAGAAGATGTTCGTTTTGTTTGGTACTTTTGGGAAAAGGACCCATGAGATCAACCCCTATCATATACCCAGGCTCAACAATGGGAATACTTTGCAAATGTCCAGACAACTTTGTCATTGAGGGTTTGTACCTTTGACAAGTGTGACACTCTTTACAGTGTTTCCACACATCAGCCCTAATCCTCGGCCAGTATACAGTGTCTAAAAGTCTTAGAAGAGTTTTCAGTTTTCCCAGGTGCCCGCTGAGTGGGTTGTTGTGGGCGTACTGTAAAAATGCTTCCTGATGAATAGCTGGTATGACCAGTTGAAGTTTATGTCCTTTCTGACCATCAGGTATGCTGCGGAACAGAAATCCATTTTTCAAAAGGTAGTGAACTCGTGAAGTGTCTGGTGTACTCTGATTCTGTACCTTGTGAATTAACTCTTGAACTTCTGGGTCCTGATTCTGTGATGTGGCAATCTGAGTGAGATCTACTGGCATATTGACAAACGATGTACTGGTCATGGGAGTGTTTACGACGAACATTGTGTCAGGTGAAGCATCGTGACCTTGGATTCTAGATAATACGTCAGGAACTACATTGCATTTTCCTTTCCTGTATCTTACAGTGAAATGGAATCCTTGCAGTCGTATTGTCCAACGGATGAGGCGTGAAGATGGTTTTGGATGCTGAAAAGCCCATGTAAGAGCAGCATGGTCAGTTACTACTTCAAATGACCGACCTTCCAAATATTGACGCCACTTCTCCACAGCCCACACTACGGCCAAACACTCTTTCTCTGATACGGAATACGCTTTCTCTGCTCCTTTGAGCAATCTGGAAGCATACGCAATCACTTGTTCTTCTTCAGCTGTTTCCTGTGTAAGAACAGCTCCCAAGCCAATGTCGCTTGCGTCAGTCTGCACTCGGAAAGCTTTGTTAAAATCAGGTGATATTAAAACAGGTGCTTGTATCAGATCCTTCTTGATTGTGTCAAATGCTTCCTGACATTGCTCCGTCCAGACCCAGGTTGCAGTTTTCATCTTTAAAGCATGGAGAGGTGCAGCTTTCTCTGAAAACAGAGGTATAAAACGGTGGTACCAGCCTGCCAATCCAAGAAATTTTTGAACATCTTTGATGGATTGAGGTCTGGGGAATGATTTGACAACTGAGACTTTAGCTGGATCGGTTTCTACACCTTTATCAGAAATGATGTGTCCAAGGAATGAAAGTGACTTTTGAATGAAGTTACATTTCTGAAGATTAAGTGTGAGTCCGGCTTTGTGGAGACATGTAAATACCTGATGGAGGTGTTTGAGATGTTCCGTCATGTTTTTGGAATATACCACAATGTCATCAATATATACCATGCAACATTTTCCCTTTATTTCACGTAGTACATGTTCCATTAGCCTCTGAAAAGAAGCTGCTGCATTTTTCAGGCCGAAAGGAAGCCGTACAAATTCATATAATCCGGTGGACGTTACAAATGCGGTTTTCTGGATGCTTCCAGGCTCCATCTCTAACTGCCAGTAGCCACTCTTGAGATCTAGTGTACTAAAAACAGTGGCTCCACTTAGCGATTCTAGAATGTCTTGAATCTGGGGCATAGGGTAAGCATCTAGGTGGGTTTTAGCATTCAGTCCCCGGTAATCAATACAAAATCTTGATCCTCCGTCCTTCTTCTGCACTACCACCACTGGGGAAGCCCAAGGAGAAGACGACATCTGAATTATCTTTTTGTCCAGTAACTCCTGTGTTTGTGTTTCAATGTCCAATTTCTTGTGTACAAACAGCAGGCCAATTTAACATCAAGTTCTGCAGCTCCTGTTTTGTTTGTTCATCGGCTTCTGCTTGTAGAGTAAGTTTATGTATCATCATGTGGGTTTCACCGCCATAGGTGGGTGAGGTAACAGCAAGATAAAAGTGCATAGTGGGATAACGGTGGTGGTGGAGGAAAGGAAAAGTATTAACTTCCATAACACCTTCTGTGGCAGGCAGGCTGAACTGAGCTTTTTGAAAGTCTAGCACCATTCCTGTCTGTAACAAAAAATCCATCCCAAGAATGATTGGTACGGTCAAGTCAGCATCCTGCATAATAAATAATGTTTGATCCACTGATCGTCCATGAATTTCACCCTTCCATAAAACTTTACCAATTGCAGTCTGTTTTTGCCCATTGGCCAGCAGAAAAGATTGTCCTTCACTGGGTTGGTACTGCTCTCGTTGACTCAACTGTTTCCAACATGACTCCTGGATCAGTGAGAACGTACTACCAGTATCAACCATGGCCACAACGTATCTGTCTTGTAGAATTATGGGAAGGGTAATGTTCTTATAGTCATGTTGCGTAACATTCTGACAAGACTGTACTACTCGAGTACTTGCTGGTGGAGGTTTGTGTTGCGGTTCATGAACTACAGCAGCTTTCTTCCTCTGTTCTTCTACATTGACCTGACTCCAATATCTTTTGGATTCGTCAATGTCTCTTTCGATCTGCGTTCCAATCCTGACTAATTCTGCAACGTCCTTGATAGTTCCACGTAGCAAACTGGCAAGCCGTGGATTACAGTTTCTCAGGATGGCTTGAACAACTTCCTTTTCAGACATCCCTTTTTTCCATCTCAGGCATAGTGCTCGATAGTGAAATGCAAAATCTCTGATACTTTCCTTGGTCCCTTGTCTTCTCTCCAAAATTCTCCTTGCTGCCACATCATCATAATCTTCACTTAGAAAGGAGTGTAGAAACTTTTCTTTAAACTGTTTCCAGTTGTACACATTTCTGCGTTCTGCCATCCACCAATCTTTGGCAGTACCTTTGAGTACTGCTGTTAGTGAAGCAAGGATTTCATCATTATTAAGGGGACGTACAGCAAAATATTCTTCACAACGTTCTACAAATACAATGGGATCATCATCTTGTGTATTACTAAAGCTGGGAAAATCAATTTTGACTGGAGGATTATACTGTATTGTAGTCTGGTTACTTTGAGTTGGAAAGCGACCGGATTGCACATTGTAGGTTGCATTTTCTGACTTTCGTTTGAAAGGAGGTAATTGACCTGTGGCTTTGGAGTCTAGGGTGATTGGGGTGGATGAAGATGGTACAAAGGTTTGGAATTTTTGGTCCAACTGACGATCTCTTCTCTTCAAGCAGTCTACTACAGATTGTCCTAACTCTTGCACACACAATTCTAGTTGTTTCTTTACCTTGTCACATTCACGTTGCATGCGATAAGACATCCTGTCCTCAATGGTTCTACATCGGTTTTCAAATTCTTCAAAAGGAACTTTATCACTCATCTGTTGGCCAAAATCTGTTAACTGATCTTCCACTGCTGTGATCTGTTCTGTCAACTGCGTAATCATGGATTTTACGGAAATTAAGGGGTCGTTGTTCACTTCAGGAGCCATTTCCTGTGGTGGAGGAGGAGGTGGAAAATCGTCATCCTCTGGTATGTCTTGAGCATTATCCCTGCTTCTCTCACTTTCCTCATCTGAGTCGATATACAAGTCACTAAAAGTATTAATTAAATCTTTCAATGGTTCCCTCAGTACTACAAAAGGTTCAGAAGAGAAGTCTACACCAGGTACGTCCTCATCCCCTTCCATGGCCATATGACTACCTCCTCGGTGCGACATTTATGCTGATTATGGTAGCAAATATGCAGTTTTTTTTTTGGGGTCCCTGTTCGGGCGCCACTCTGTAACCGTCCACTCTTATTTTTAAAAGTAACTGTTATAGTAAATTAAAGGGAGGGATCCACCAACCATGTAAATATATGCACCTTCAAGAAATTAACCAGCCTTAACCACAAGAAATCTTAAATCAACAAAAGTGTTTATAAAGGATACTGATTTTAACCACTGGAAATTAAGGATAATGGTACTTGAATAATTCTTTGAAACAATGTGGAATCAAACATTAGAGAGTAAATACAAAAACAAAATCAATAATAACCCAACATAAGTGCCAAATGAAAACAAAACTTATCAACCAATATTAAAGCACCCATCAATATAGATGTCTTCTATGAAGAATTGTCCATGTCTATAGATGAATCAATGATGATGATGATGTATGTCAAGGTTTAAATCCGTTAGGGTTCATTGTAAAGTCTCCCATGAATGTCCTGTTATGTGCTTCTCCAAGAACCCTTCCTTCTTGTTGAACTTGGCCATCAACTCCTAAAGGAATTGATATTCCTTTTTCCCAAGAAATTTAGTAGTTTAAAAACTACCAATATAAAAGAGTCCTTCTAAAATAAGCACAAACTAAGAATTAGCATTCTAGAAAACATTCACAAAAAACATTAACCCTGAGCTACACATTTCAACCATAAAGAAAAAAAACAGGGAAAATGAAAACACCAAACAAAGCCTTGAAGAACTTACTTAGATTGAGCATGAAACCCAAGTTTCTCAACCCGGACTCTGTGCTTGTTGGTTTCAAACATGAAAAACCATGCTTCTTCCCTCTCTTACCTCTACTTATATACCTCATATCCTGTATGAGATATACAACTTAGAGCCCCCTGGTGGTCGGATGAACCAACTACTATGCCACCACAGTAACATAACTCACACACACACACTCACGGTTGTGTGTGGGTTCACAGGAGCGCTGGTCTGCTGTCAGTGTGAATCCAGCATTACAGCTGCAGCGGAAGCTTCCAGGAGTGTTTTCACACATGTGTTCACACACACTGCTGTTCGATTCCTCACACTCATCCACATCTGGAGCAGAGAGAGAGAGAGAGAGAGAGAGAGAGACAGATGACGGTGTGTGTTTGAACACAGCACGATAAACTTGACCCACTAACCAATGCAATATGGATGCAGGTGTTGACGATGTCTCTCTCGGTGGAACCGGTAACCCTCGTAACACGTGCACAACACTCGCCCGAAGTGATCAGTGCACTGCTGCTCGCAGGGAGAGCCGGCACACACGTCCACACCTGCACACACACACACACACACCGTCAGCCATGAAACACAGATGAAGCATTCAGTTCATCCACAGCATGTGAAAGTGAACCATCACATTTACACACATACAATATCACTCATGATGCTGCTCTCAGTTTACAGAATTATGTTCCTAATGCAGGAGGAAACTCATTAAAAATAAAGAAATTAAAAACTAAAAATTTAAATAATTATAAAATGAACAAAATTATGAATGAAAATAAAGTAATAAATACAAAATAAATAATATTATTAAATACACAAATAAAGTATATAAATGTAAATATATAAAAAAATTAATAAATAATAAATCAAAATAATAAACAACCAATAATACATTTAAATTAATACAAATAAATAAAAGTCAAAATAAAAACAAAATACAAATAAATGTAAATAAAACAAATTAAAATTAACTAATAAATAAATACAAATAACATAATATATAATGTATTTAATTCCTTTACATTTATTTGTCTTTATTCTAACACATATATATTAGAATAAAAACAAATAAATGTAAATGAATTAAATAAATACATGAGCAAAAAAAAAATACATGTAAATATACAAAATAAAAACAAGTAAAAATAAATGTTAATTAATAAAAATATGCAAATAAACTAATGTAAATAAATACAAAAATGTAAACAAATAAAATGTAAATATATAAAATAAATGTGAGTGAATTAGTTAGGTAATAAAGGCCTATCGGTTTCATCATACAAAAAAAACTAAAATAAAAAAAACATATTTCATACATGTAAAATGATTGTTTTATGATATAATCCATGAGCTGCAGGTTTTACCTACTTTCTGGCACACAGTGACCCATGACCAACCTGAAGCCGTCGCAGCACGTCCTCCTGCACACACACACACACACACACACACACACACACACTGTGTGAGAAAGACAGTTATGATACAACTGAGTGTGAATCCTGTAAAAACCCTCATTGTTCAGTCTTTAGTTCTCGCTATTATCATCATTAACTGATGCCTGAATATAAATCCTGATTCTCCTCACATGGAACGAGAGCAGAATGAAAGAAAGACAAAGACCGGATGGAAATCCTCAGGGATCCCAGAACAACACGCAGAGACTGGAAAGAAAGCAGGAGAAGCTCACAGAAGAGAGAGATGCTACAGATGCTTAGAGGACTGGAGAGATGAGAGGAGATCTTCTCTCTTCATCACGTCTGAGAACATCATCCACTACAAACACAACGCCTGCCTTCAACTGCACAGAACACACACACACACACACACTCCATCAGATCTGGCTCTTTTTAACTCATCACTGAACGCAGCATCAATATTCATCCTCATCAGAACCGAGAGTGTGTGAGTCAGAACTTCGGCTCAGTTTCCATGCAGTGTGTGTGTGTGTGTGTGTGTCTCGTCGGACCGTTTGTTCTTCCGTCACACCTCCCAGAACAGCAGCAGGTATCCCATAAAGCACTGCAGCTGTCATCACTTCCTGCCGCGAGCCTCGAGCTTCGGTTCACACACACATCTGAAGCGTCACGCGGCCGATGAGAAACATCTGAGAGAAAACCTCCATTTGAAATCAATCAAGGCGTTAAAGCGAGAATTTGCCAATCTGCAAAAATATCTACTTGTTTCCCCTTTGAATTACAGTTTTCTGACTTCAATGGCAGATTTTCTGCTCACTTTACATAAATTTGTCAGAAAACAAATACTGTTTTGTTTTACTGTCTCAATTAAATGCTCAAACGTTTGGAATAATTAAGATTGTTTAATGTTTATAAAATAATCTCTTCTGCTCATCAACATATATCATAAATATAATAAAACAGTGTAAAATTATATCAGTGTAAAACAGCTGTTTTCTATGTGAATATATAGTAAAGTGTCATTTATTCCTGTGATTAAAGCTGAATTTATTAGATGATAAATACAGTAAAACAGTGTAAATATTATATCAGTGTAAAACAGCTGTTTTCTATGTGAATATATAGTAAAGTGTAATTTATTACTGTGATTAAAGCTGAATTTATTAGATGATAAATACAGTAAAACAGTGTAATATTATATCAGTGTAAAACAGCTGTTTTCTATGTGAATATATAGTAAAGTGTCATTTATTCCTGTGATTAAAGCTGAATTTATTAGATGATAAATACAGTAAAACAGTGTAATATTATATCAGTGTAAAACAGCTGTTTTCTATGTGAATATATAGTAAAGTGTAATTTATTACTGTGATTAAAGCTGAATTTATTAGATGATAAATACAGTAAAACAGTGTAATATTATATCAGTGTAAAACAGCTGTTTTCTATGTGAATATACAGTAAAGTGTCATTTATTCCTGTGATTAAAGCTGAATTTATTAGATGATAAATACAGTAAAACAGTGTAATATTATATCAGTGTAAAACAGCTGTTTTCTATGTGAATATATAGTAAAGTGTCATTTATTCCTGTGATTAAAGCTGAATTTATTAGATGATAAATACAGTAAAACAGTGTAATATTATATCAGTGTAAAACAGCTGTTTTCTATGTGAATATATAGTAAAGTGTCATTTATTCCTGTGATTAAAGCTGAATTTATTAGATGATAAATACAGTAAAACAGTGTAATATTATATCAGTGTAAAACAGCTGTTTTCTATGTGAATATATAGTAAAGTGTCATTTATTCCTGTGATTAAAGCTGAATTTATTAGATGATAAATACAGTAAAACAGTGTAATATTATATCAGTGTAAAACAGCTGTTTTCTATGTGAATATATAGTAAAGTGTCATTTATTCCTGTGATTAAAGCTGAATTTATTAGATGATAAATACAGTAAAACAGTGTAATATTATATCAGTGTAAAACAGCTGTTTTCTATGTGAATATATAGTAAAGTGTCATTTATTCCTGTGATTAAAGCTGAATTTATTAGATGATAAATACAGTAAAACAGTGTAATATTATATCAGTGTAAAACAGCTGTTTTCTATGTGAATATATAGTAAAGTGTCATTTATTCCTTTGATTAAAGCTGAATTTATTAGATGATAAATACAGTAAAACAGTGTAATATTATATCAGTGTAAAACAGCTGTTTTCTATGTGAATATATAGTAAAGTGTCATTTATTCCTGTGATTAAAGCTGAATTTATTAGATGATAAAAACAGTAAAACAGTGTAATATTATATCAGTGTAAAACAGCTGTTTTCTATGTGAATATATAGTAAAGTGTCATTTATTCCTGTGATTAAAGCTGAATTTATTAGATGATAAAAACAGTAAAACAGTGTAATATTATATCAGTGTAAAACAGCTGTTTTCTATGTGAATATATAGTAAAGTGTCATTTATTCCTTTGATTAAAGCTGAATTTATTAGATGATAAATACAGTAAAACAGTGTAATATTATATCAGTGTAAAACAGCTGTTTTCTATGTGAATATATAGTAAAGTGTCATTTATTCCTGTGATTAAAGCTGAATTTATTAGATGATAAAAACAGTAAAACAGTGTAATATTATATCAGTGTAAAACGGCTGTTTTCTATGTGAATATATAGTAAAGTGTCATTTATTCCTGTGATTAAAGTTGTATTTTCAGCATCGTTACTCCACTCTTCAGTGTCACATGATCTTCACTAATGATTATCATTTGATGATTTGATTCTCATAAAACATTTATGATTATTATCAGTGTTTACACAATTTATATTTCTGTCATTCATTACTGTTCAAAAGTTTGGGGTCAGTAAGATCTTTAAAAAAAACAATCTTGTATAAAAATGTTTGGGGTTTTTCATGCTAAAAACACACGATTACAGTGAAAAACACTGCGGTCAGTCTTGTGTTCTGAACTCTTCCACTTCTTAATAACCTCAAAAACAGCAGGCATGACGAGTCTGTCAGGGCAGATGCTGGTTGGTCAGTTCCTCTGGACCAGCAACGACACGCAAACCACAACATTTCAGCATTCAGTCAGTGAACAATCGCAGGGTTGTGAAAGAGTTCTGACTCTCGAACTGAACTTACAAAACTCTCGAACTCTGTCACAACAGACCATGAACATTACAATATTCTATACCTGCCAAAAACATTCAGCAAATCCTGTAGACGCGATAAACCAGACTGAGAGAATCAATCACAGCACATAAACACAGTATATTAGGAAATCAGGGCTCTGAAACTATGAGATAGAGAAGAAAGTGCATTTCAGCGCTTAATGAAAGACTTTATGACACAAAATTTTCCTGAGCCTGAAGCTCACATGATCATCCACACACACACACACACACACATACATAATCTCCCTCTCTCTCTCTCACACACACACACACACAAACATAGAGTCCTGATGCATGTATGATTTATGAAATGTGTATGGAAATGTGTGTGACACATGTATGAGGTGTGAATGAAGTGTGTATGGCGAGTGTATGACGCGTGAAATGTGTAGGAAGCGTGTATGTAGTATGTAAGAAACCTGTAAGATGTGTGTATAAAGCAAGTATGTTGTTTGTCCGATGCGTGTTTTGTGCATGTATGAAGCCTGTACAACGCGTGTACGATGTGTGTATGATGCGTGTACGATGTGTGTATGATGCGTGTGCGATGCGTGCATGATGCGTGTATGATGCGTGTACGATGTGTGTATGATGCGTGTGCGATGCGTGCATGATGCGTGTATGATGCGTGTATGATGCGTGTATGATGCGTGTACGATGCGTGTACGATGCGTGTACGATGCGTGTATGATGCGTGTAAGATGCGTGTACGATGTGTGTACGATGTGTGTATGATGTGTGTAAGATGCGTGTACGATGCGTGCATGATGTGTGTATGATGCGTGCATGATGTGTGTACGATGCGTGCATGATGTGTGTATGATGCGTGCATGATGCATGTATGATGTGTGTATGATGCGTGTAAGATGCGTGTACGATGTGTGTATGATGTGTGTATGATGTGTGTAAGATGCGTGTAAGATGCGTGTACGATGTGTGTATGATGCGTGTATGATGCGTGCATGATGCATGTATGATGTGTGTATGATGCGTGTATGATGCGTGTACGATGTGTGTATGATGCATGTATGATGTGTGTATGATGCGTGTAAGATGCGTGTACGATGTGTGTATGATGTGTGTATGATGTGTGTAAGATGCGTGTATGATGCGTGCATGATGTGTGTATGATGCGTGCATGATGTGTGTACGATGCGTGCATGATGTGTGTACGATGCGTGCATGATGCATGTATGATGTGTGCATGTACCTGAGACAGACGCTTCTCTGACCTCCAGCTCTCAAACACGGATACTCCATGGTCAGCATCTTATTCTCTGGACAATCCCTTCTGCAACAAACAGAACAGAAAATCGGAAAAGAAGGGATTCCCAAAGAAACACAAAAACATGATGACGTTTGTAGTGTTTCTTGCAACTACCATTGCACATTGACTGTGTTGTGTTATCATAGTAATACAAGAAATGAACGAAAGAGAAAAGACAAATGACAGAAAGAAGAGAATCACAAGAGCCGCTTTACTGATGGAAAGACTTTCACGGTCATCAAAGCATTTTTGAGAGTATTAATGTCTCTCATATTAATGAAATCATACTTGAACTGAAGAATCGAGTCATTTGAATCAGTAAAACTTTACAAAAACACTAACAATGAACAAAGCAATTACTAATCTACACATTATTAAAATCAAAAGGTGTATCTGTTGAAACTTACTTTAAGTCTAAATATTCATTCATAATTTGTATTAACTAATAATAATAAACTTTTTAAGAGTGTATTGCTCATTTAAAGGCCATGTAAAGTGTTGTGCTGTGAAATGAGAAACAGATGCGCAAACACTCACTGCGAGGCGTCAGGCGCGCGCACGCCGCGCGTCCACAGAAACACGCACGCGACGCCAAGCGTTGCGCGCAAGAGTCGCGTCATTTCACGCCGCATTCACTGTCACGCTGATTCCTCGCGTCCCGCAACAACACACAACTGAACCGAATAAAGAAAACGCAAAAAGCCCCATTCAGACTGTCATCCTCCGCGTGCACGCGCACTGAAGCCCCGCCTCCTCCGCGCACCTTGACACTTTGTGCTCATTAATAATTCAGTACCTTATTTACGTGTAAACTTTAACATAATGATATGATATGAAGATACTGCGTTTTGTTTTACTAGCCTGCACGTTCAGAAAGTCTTGTTTTTTATGTCTAAGATTGAAATTATTTATTTAAAAGGATTCAGTTCACAACACACATTCTCTCTCTCTCTCTCTCTCTCACACACACACACACACACGTACATTCTCTCTCTCTCATACACACACACACACAGCCGGCTTTGGTTCATTACTGCTCACCGCACAATCCCCATCCCAACACTTCCCACGATCCCCATCCGAAGGCAGACGAGCTTTACTGGAGAATAAAATACGGCTGAACTTCATTGGGAGACATAAGAGTGACTTATATGAGTGTGTGAGAGAGAGAGAGAGAGAGAGAGAGTAAAATAGTGTGTGTGTATATGTGTTTTTGAGAGAGAGTGTGAGCGAGAAAGTGTGTGACAGAGACTGAGTGTGTGTGTGTGTGTGTGTGTGTGTGAGAGAGTGTGTGTGTGTGTGTGTGAGAGAGAGAGAGAGAGAGAGTGTATTTGTGAGGGTGTGAGTGAGAGAGAAAGTGTGCGACAGAGTGTGAGTGTGTGTGTGAGAGACAGAGAGTGGGAGTGTGTTTGAGAGAGATTGTGTGTGTGTGTGTGAGAGAGTGAGTGTGTGTGTGAGAGACAGAGAGTGGGAGTGTGTTTGAGAGAGATTGTGTGTGTGTGTGTGAGAGAGTGTGTGTGTGTGTGAGAGAGAGAGAGAGAGAGTGTGTATTTGTGAGGGTGTGAGTGAGAGAGAAAGTGTGCGACAGAGTGTGAGTGTGTGTGTGAGAGACAGAGAGTGGGAGTGTGTTTGAGAGAGATTGTGTGTGTGTGTGTGTGTGTGTGTGTGTGTGTGTGTGTGTGTGTGTGTGTGTGTGTGTGTGTGTGTGTGTGTGTGTGTGTGAGAATAAGGTGAAGCTTATTGATGTTTATAGGAAGAAATTGATTTCAGTTATTTTTTCCAAAGGCTGTGCAACCAAATACTAAGTGAATAGATTAATATTAGTATATTAATACTGTACAAATATTAAGTGAAGGCTGCTGGTAGTTTTGTGCAGCCGATTTTTTGAGTTTTAAAATGAATAAATGTGTGTTAATCCAACACTTTTCTGTGAGCTATACTTGATTTTCTGGAAAAATTTCAGGGGTGTTAAAAATAATTTTGGCCATGGCTGTATGTATATTTGATCAAAGCACTGATTAATCAGAGGAACATGATTGTAACACCAGAGTTTTAGTTTTGCACAGTTTTTAAAGCATCTGACATACAGAACTCACTACTATGGATTTTAAATGCTAAATAAACTGTCAAATGTTATTTTCTGATGTTTTTAAGGCTGTTTGCACATGGAGAGATGCTGAACATCTGCACTAAACACACAATATTCTTCTGTTTCACAAACATTCAAACAGAACTCAGGAAAAACCCATAAAACATTTATACGGCCGCAAATGAACTTCCAGAGAATTTACTGAGATTTTACTGGATGTTTGAGAGTTAAAGTCCCAGCGGGAGAGAAACAACTCATCCTTCATTTACAATGAAATGAATATTCATTAGTTTTATAGTGATTAATTATAAGCTTTGAACTGAAATTAAAGCACTTTTAAACAGTATTCAAGTTGAGTTTCGGCTTAAAACAAGATAAAAAAAAATCAAGCAATGCAGTCAGAGAAATAAACTCAATTCAAAGAGAAGACAAGACTATATTCCTTGTTTTGAACTGTTTTGAGCTCAAACTCACTTTATTTTCATGCATTTTTCAGAAAGAGACTCTCAGTGTCTTCAGGAATTTTGCCGCTTCTCAGTAAAAGCGTCTTGATTGAAGAATCTTTAGATGTTTGTTCTGGAAAACAAATTATATTTGGATTATATTTGTTCACAAACATCCTAAAGGAAGGCGAGAAACTCTCCTCAACTCGATGATTTAACGGGAAATGTAGGAATTCGGATGGATATGAAACTAATTGTACCACAAGCGACAACCGAAGCCGCAGAGTTTAACGAGAAGCGTTTCTGAGTGTGAGAAACAAGAACACATGCGGATCTGAAACACGTTCGGCTTTATAACCGGTGTATGTCACACTCACACACTCTCACACACACACTCTCACACACACACTCTCACACACACACTCTCACACACACACTCTCACACACACACTCTCACACACACACACACACACACACACACACACACACACACACACACACACACACACACACACACACACACACACACACACACACACACACACACACACACACACACACACACACACACACACACACACACACACACACACACACACACACACACACACACACACACACACACACACACACACACACACACACACACACACACACACACACACACACACACACACACACACACACACACACACACACACACACACACACACACACACACACACACACACACACACACACACACACTTCTGAAACTAAATCTAAACTAAAGTACTTACAGTTAAAAAAAAAGGAATATTGGGAAAAAGGAAAAGCATCTGATCTGCAGGCGGCGCTGTAACATCTGCACTGTCTCTCAGTTCGTGTGTGTGTGAACAAACTGGAGAATCGGCACAGGTGCAATGTGGGAAACACCAAATGTTGTGACAATCATGTGAATGTATGTGTGTGTGTGTGAATGCATGAGAGAGAGAGAGTGCGGGTGTGTGCGTGAGAGAGAGAGTGTGTGTGTGTGTGTGTGTGTTGGTATGGGTAAAGCACACACACAGGAAGTAAAACCGGTGATGTGACTGTAATCAGATGTTAGTCATGATCAATTATTATGGAACTTATTACATCTGAATAAATAAAGGTGGAAGATTGAAACACTCAAAAACTCCATGCCTTTCATAAAACATTTAAACATTATGAGGTTATTTGTTTATTTACTTATCCATCCACACTCACACGCACACACTTACACATGCACATGCACGCACATGATGTTTATCTGTGATCAGCAGTACTGATAGCTGGTGTTGATGTTATCTGTCAGAACAGGAACTGACGGAAATGTGACTCTCACGATCAAGTGTTGAGGAACATCGATATCAATTTCCCACAAACCAAACAAACATCCCAGAAACCGCTGAACACACACACTGATGACGGACAGGAAAGATGATTCCAGCGGATGATGTTTATCTGTCCATCACAGGCTCTGAAACCAGCAAACACACAATAAACATAATGTCTGTTTACAGTAAACGCTGTTCTTTTGAACTTTCTGTTCATCAACGAATCATGAAGAACAAAATGCATGTTCAACAAAATGTTGTGTTCAACACTGATAATAATCATAAATGTTTGTTGAGCATCAAATCATGATTGATTAGAGTGATTAGTGAAGATCATGTGACACTGAAGACTGGAGTAATGATCAAATAAAAATCATCCAGAAACAGAAATTCAAGGAAAATTCCCGCCACAAACCTCAGAGAACTGTGAGAAAACACCGGTGAATTTATAAATCATCTCAACGTCTGTGAGGTCGAGCGTTTACACGAACTCTCAGACACTGACGGGTACTATACTAACAAAATATTACTAAAAAAGTACCATGGTATTCTTTGGAGAACCATATACTGTAAATCGCATGTGTTCAAGAGAACAGAAGCATCACTTCCTGTCTCTAAATATGATGATAAACTGTGTGTTTGTGCGATCGGCTCTTTCCCTCCATCATAAACGAGTCTGAGAGCGTCAGATGAAGCTCAATAATCATGTTGTCTTGCGTTGGGATGCTGCTGTTTGGGAACAATCATGTGACGCTTCTGGAGAATTAAACCAAATCATCCTGATCACACACTTTCACTCCGGCGTTTCAGAGACAAACCAACATTTGAGACGCTGCGACGCCATTGGTCCACCGGTTACTCCGCTCGTCCAATCACAGCCTCATTTGATATATCTGTGTATGTGACAAATAAAACTCTTGAATCTCAATTAAGCTCGTATGTGGATTTTCAGAAATGATGAGTATCTTGGCATTTGTTTTTAAGCGATAAAGTTCACAAGAAACTAGATGGACGGAAACACAGCTAGTGACTCTCAGAGGTCAGCCCGTGACCTTTGACCTCTGCCTGTCAGGTGAGTGCGCAGGAATGTTGAGACGGGCATTGATCCCGAGACACGGCGATGAACGATCGATACTCTGAGCTGACGGAGAACGAGTGAGTCACTGATGAGAAACAGAGAGAGAGTGATCTTCCCTGGAAATAAAGAAACACAAAGACTCTTGGATTCATATTTTTATAAATATAAGACCATTTAACAAGCAACAGATTTTTTACGTTTCCTAGTTTTGCAAACGGGTGAATCTGTTTTGCACACATTTTTACACATTTATCAGCTGCTTTTATCATCGCATTCAAGAAACACATTGACATTCTAATCAGTTCTTGCTTTCCCTGGGAATCGAACCCATGACCTTGATGTTGCAAGCGCCGCTCTCTACTGTGAGAGACAGGAAAGCTCCTTACATGCATCACAGACACGCATTGCACAGGAACGATTGATTATTGTTACTTGATTATTGATCACAAAGTGTGTGATTTTAACGAGTTAGTGCAGTTACAGTTCGCATGCTCTTAAATTACACTTTAAGAAGCGTCTGAGCAACACGAGACTCGCGTGTAACACGCCAAGATAGAGACGCATCATACAACTACTGATCCTGAGGAAAAAACACTTGCAAAGAATTGCATAAAAGTTTGAATATCCACATAAAATGAAAAGCTGATTTATAATCATAAGTTCATCTGTGTGTGATAAAATCCCACCATACACAACAATAAATAAAACACACAACTAACTCACTTTAACGAACTATCGCAAAGCGGAAACGCCGAACACAGAATCCAGTTGGAAAAGGATCTTACCGCATAAAGTGGGAGGTCACAGAATTTATTTTCGGATGAATAAATCAAAAGTTGTGCTGTATATAATGGATCAAATCCCGGAATGGACTGTGTGAATGTTAACGCTGGAGGTGTTGAGGTGAATGAGCGGCACGGTGAACTCGTTTAATCACCTAAAAAACCCCACAAACATCTGGAGAGTTCACGGAGCAGGCGTTGTGAGAACGATACGTTATCGTCTGCGTTTAAACGACAAAAACACGACTTCTTGAAAACAGTGGCGCCATGCGTGTTACGCGTCGAGTTTCTTTGCGCAGTCACATCGCCATCTACTGGCTGAGCGGCAGAATACAGCGGATTTACTCGTTTTCACCGATCGTTTTGACGTTTCTGTTCTCAGTACATCATAAGCACAAAATAAAAAAAATAAAAAAAATAAATATCAATTATTATTGTCGTGTTTTTCCAAGTAGGATTAAAAATAAAGACATTATTTTTATAGGAGTATCATACGTTTTCATATGCGTTCATTTAAAACGTAAACTAAACATAAAAGGAGTGACTGAACTTTCATTCGACTACATTTCAAAACATTAAGAAATTAAATTGTTCAATTTATTAATTGATTTGATTACCTCCATTTTTGAAAGTAAACAGTGACATTATAATGTTTTTATATTCTATGCACTTTAGTAAAATAAACCACTATAAATAATAACCGATAATTCCTTATATTTGAAAGCTGATAACCGATATATATTAGCCGATAAATCTGAATCCAGAGTTTCATGTGTGACGTTTGAGAGCCTGATTACAAAAACAATAATCTTGAGATTAAACTCAAACACTGAATAATAACTGAATGCAGCCGATATGATCTGCTCTGATCCGTGTTTTCCTTCTGAAGTGATTACAATCATATTTCAAACATCAGGATGAACATCTGAAGAATGAAGGAAGGAAATCATGCATTTATAATAACGATAGCATTAGAAATACAGATATATCGTGCATCCCTAAAATAACCTTCACAAAGATCCAGCCGTGAAAAACCAGAATCTTCTGAAACAGAGACAGACGTCCAGCCGAAGACGAGAGACACAAAAACAAGTTACATGCGCAGCATTAAAATGATTTTATGATCATCAGCTCGAATCATCCATCTAAAATCATGCTTGATTTATCATGTCTGGACATCAAAATCTTGATCCAGAGCAAACAGACAAACATTCAGATGGCAAGACAGTTCCGTTCTGCATTAAAACACAGTCTGTTGCTTCCGTTTCCACGTCCATGAGCTTTACAATAACTATATTTGCAAACCCAGCGGATCTGAAAACGCATTATTCTGCTACATCACTTTAACTCGAGTGCATACGCATACATCTGCATATGATTCGCACTGGCCATCGGAATCATAGTGGCATCTTAGTTTCCTAGATTGGATTTGCGAGCTCGTATTTCAAAACGGATATCTAGAGTTTAACAGCAGACGAACGAACACGTAATCAATGAACTGGTTTGGTTTTTCTGGGATTTCAGGATAAAGATTTAACTATAGGGATCCAAAAACTGCAGACACTAAATCACGATTAAAGCCTCCAGAAGGGAGCGATCTGATTGGTCAGAGGGCGTGTCAATCAAGCGCCGCCGGCCTATGAGGAGTCCGGTTGCAGTTGATGCCAGAACTCCGTCTCCGCCGGCGCCCGGCTGCGCATCTCGCTCCAGTGCTGAAGTCCCGCCTCCGAAGCTTCCTGGCCAATCAGAACACGGCCCAGAATGCAACTCTTCGTGTAACGCCGTCCCTGTGGAAGAATAACAGAGGCGTGTGATCATCGTGACGTGTCATGTGACGTGACGTCGTGAGAGAGGCGGAGCTTCACCTGCATGACGACGAACTCCAGCAGGAGCGGCGGGCGGCTGATGATGTCACCGGCCGGGAGGTCGAACAGGAAGGGCGTGTTCCAAACGGGATTCGCTCCACTCGCGCACTTCGTCTCCTTTGAGCTGATGACGACTCCGTCCTGACGCAGGTTGATGATGATATAATGCTCTGCTCGCACACACACACGCACACACACACACACACAATAGTGTTGTCAATAGATGTTTGACAACATCCTTGTCAAATTATTATTCATTCATGAGCTTTTATCCAAAACTACTTACAAAATAGTTAATGCATGAAATATATTCTTACAAGAAAGATCGGAATATCCATTGATCTATCATTCTGTCCATCCATCCATCCATCCATCCATCCATCTACCTGTCTCACTGTCTATCTCTATCCATCCATCTATGTATCCATCCATCCGTTTATCTATCCATCCACCCACCTGTCTATCCATCCATCTATGTATCCATCTAGAGACAGAGTGAGAGCGAGAGACAGAGCGAGAGACAGAGTGAGAGAGCGAGAGAGAGAGAGAGTGAGAGAGCGAGAGAGAGAGAGACCTGGAGTGCCGGGGATCCTGCTGAGTTTGGGGAGACTCTCTGCTTTCCGCAGCAGGATCTTCATGCGATGCGCCGGCGTCTGAACCTGCAGGAGGATCAGGATGCGGCCCAGGAAACGCACGGGACGAACCGATGGCCCCACTGCATCATGGGAACTATGGCTCTGAAAGCACATGTGTGTAGACACGGATCTGAATGTGTGTGTGTTAATGTTTCTGACACTTTCCTTAAATAACTTCTTCTCGTAATCAGATTAGACTCTAGGAGAAGAACAAACTCACTGTCACTTTCCATCTGAACATTAGCGTTCAGTTCATTATCCACAAGAGGACATTCATCTCGTCTCTCACACACACAGAAACACACACACACACACACACACACACACACACACACACACACACACACACACACACACACAGAAAAACACTAAAAATTATTTTTTAGTTATCAATGAATGATAAAAAGGGGGGAATTGTGATGGGATTTTATGACTGATATGTTTTCTTATGAGAGAGATGCGTCTGAAGAAACAGTTTGTGGTTTAGAGAGGATCATGTGTTCCTGATAAAGAATGGAAAATTAACACTGAGCCGTGAGCCTTGATTAGAGGAGTAAAGGAGTGTGTTGAGTAGAGGAGTGTGTTCTCTCCCCACTGCTCTTCTCCCTGTACACCAATGACTTCTAAAGACCCTTCTGTGAAGCTCCTGACATTTGCAGACGACACCACCGCCATCGGCCTCATCCGGAACGGTGACGAGTCTGCTTACAGACTGGAGGTTGAACATCTGGCCGTCTGGTGCAGTTATAACAACCTTGAGCTCAACACACTCAAAACGGTGGAGATGATAGTGGACTTCAGGAGGAACAGCCCTGCTCTACCTCCACTCACCATCATGAACAGTTATTATCCATCCATCCATCAACCCATCCATCCATCCATCAACCCACCCACCGATTCATCCATCCATCCATCCACCTACCCACCCTTTCATCTATCCATCCGTTCATCCACCTACCCACCAATCTATCCATCCATCTGTCCATCCATCCACACACCCATCCATCTGTCCATCCATCCATCCACCCACCCATCCGTTCATCCACCTATCCATCCACCCATTCATCCATCCAGCCACCCACCCATCCGTCCACCCACCCATCCATCTGTCCACCTACCTACCCACCCATTCATCTATCAATCCATCCACCCACCCATCCATCCAACAATCCACCCATTCATCTATCCATCCAACCGTCCATCCACCCACCCATTCATCCGTCCGCCCATCCGTCCACCCACCCACCGCTTCATCCATCCATCCACCTACCCACCCATTCATCTATCCATCCAACCCATCCATCCATTCACCCACCCATCCAACCGTCCATTCACCTACCCATCCATCTGTCCATTCATCCATCCATCTATCCATCCACCCACCCATCCGTCCATCCACCCATCCATCTATCCATCCACCCCCCATCCGTTCATCCACCCACCCATTCATCCATCCACCAACCCATCCATCCATCCATCCACCAACCCATCCATCCGTCCACCAACCCATCCATCTGTCCACCTACCCACCCATTCATCTATCTATCCATCCATCCACCCACCCACTCATTCATCCTTCCATCCCCCCACCCTTCCGTCCATCCACCCATTCATCTATCAATCCATCCGTTCATCCACCTACCCATCCACCCATACAACCACCCACCCATTCATCTATCCATCCGTCCACCCACCCACCCATTCATCCATCCACCCATCCGTTCATCCACTCACCCACTCATTCATCCTTCCATCCACCCACCCACCAACCCATCCATCCACCCACCCATTCATCCGTCCACCCACCCACCGATTCATCCATCCACCTACCCACCCATTCATCTATCCATCCATCCGTCCATCCACCCACCCACCCATTCATCTATCCATCCAACCGTCCATCCACCCACCCACCCATTCATCTATCCATCCAACCGTCCATCCACCCACCCATCCATCTGTCCATTCATCCATCCATCCGTCCATCCACCCATCCATCTATCCATCCACCCCCCCATCCGTTCATCCACCTACCCATCCACCCATTCATTCATCCATCCATCCACCAACCCATCCATCCGTCCGTCCACCAACCCATCCATCTGTCCACCTACCCACCCATTCATCTATCCATCTACCCACCCATCCATCCACCCACCAATTCATCCGTCCACCCATCCATCCATCCGTCCACCCACCCACCGATTCATCCATCCATCCAACAACCCACCCATTCATCTATCCATCCGTCCATCCACCCACCCATCCATCCATCCATCCACCCACCCATTCATCCGTCCACCCATCCATCCATCCGTCCACCAACCCACCGATTCATCCATCCATTCAACAACCCACGCATTCAGCTATCCATCCGTCCATCCACCCACCCACCCATTCATCCGTCCATCCACCCACCCATTCATCCGTCCACCCACCCATCCATCTGTCCATTCATCCATCCACCCACCCACCCATCCGTTCATCCACCCACCCACCCATCCATCCATCCACCCACCCATTCGTCCACCAACCCACCGATTCATCCATCCATTCAACAACCCACGCATTCAGCTATCCATCCGTCCATCCACCCACCCACCCATTCATCCGTCCATCCACCCACCCATTCATCCGTCCACCCACCCATCCATCTGTCCATTCATCCATCCATCCACCCACCCACCCATCCGTCCATCCACCAACCCATCCATCCATCCACCAACCCATCCATCCATCCGTCCACCAACCCATCCATCTATCCACCCACCCACCCATTCATCTATCCATCTACCCACCCATCCATCCACCCACCAATTCATCCGTCCACCCATCCATCCGTCCACCCACCCACCGATTCATCCATCCATCCAACAACCCACCCATTCCTCTATCCATCCATCCATCCACCCACCCATTCATCCGTCCACCCATCCATCCATCCGTCCACCAACCCACCGATCCATCCATCCATTCAACAACCCACGCATTCAGCTATCCATCCGTCCATCCACCCACCCACCCATTCATCCGTCCATCCACCCACCCATTCATCCGTCCACCCACCCATCCATCTGTCCATTCATCCATCCATCCACCCACCCACCCATCCGTTCATCCACCCACCCACCCATCCGTCCATCCACCCACCGATTCATCCATCCAACAACCCACCCATTCAGCTATCCATCCGTCCATCCACCCATTCATCTATCCATCCAACCGTTCATCCACCCACCCATTCATCCGTCCACCCATCCATCCATCCATCCGTCCACCCACCCACCCACCAATTCATCCATCCATCCACCTACCCACCCATTCATCTATCCATCCGTCCATCCACCCACCCATCCATCCACCCACTCATCCGTCCACCCATCCATCCATCCGTCCACCCACCCACCAATTCATCCATCCATCCACCTACCCACCCATTCAGCTATCCATCCGTCCATCCACCCACCCACCCATTCATCCGTCCACCCACCCATCCATCTGTCCATTCATCCATCCATCCACCCACCCACCCACCCATCCGTTCATCCACCTACCCATCCACCCATTCATCCATCCAATTCGTCCATCCACCCACCAACCCATCCATCCATCCACCCACCCATTCATCCGTCCACCCACCCACCAATTCATCCATCCATCCAACTACCCACCCATTCATCTATCCATCCGTCCATCCACCCACCCATCCATCCACCCACCCACCCATTCATCTATCCATCCGTCCATCCACCTACCCACCCATTCATCTATCCATCCGTCCATCCATCCATCCGTCCACCCACCCATCATTCCACCCATCCACCCACCCATCCGTCCACCTACCCACCCATTCATCTGTCCACCTACCCACCCATTCATCTATCCATCCGTCCATCCACCCACCCATTCATCCATCCACCCATCCGTTCATCCATCCACCAACCCATCCATCCATCCACCAACCCATCCATCCATCTATCATTCCACCCATTCATCCATCCATCCATCCACCAACCCATCCATCCATCTATCATTCCACCCATCCACCCACCCATCCGTCCACCTACCCACCCATTCATCTATCCATCCACCCACCAACCCATTCGTCCATCCACCCACCCCTTCATCCTTCCATCCACCCATTCGTTCATCCACCCACCCATCTGTCCATCCATCCATTCATCCGTCCACCCACCCACCCATCTATCCATCCACCCACCCATCCATTCATTCATCTGTCCATCAGTCTACACACTTTGAAACTAGAAATCTCTCTACAAACTAAGTTTTCAAACTATGCAACACTTATGCCTTTAACTAAGTGTTTGTTGTTGCCAAGCCATTATTCACAGTTTTTCCTCTCCTCTCCTCTCTCTCTCTCTCTCTCTTCCTCTCCTCTGCTGCATTGCTGACGTCACTGTTGGCACGCCGGTCACACAGTCCCGCCATCTCTGCAGCTTCTGATCGGATGACAGACGCTTCCCAAACCAGCAGCAACAACATCATATCTATACTTCTACAATCCATCCATCATCTGAATATCTGCCTATAATCATATCTATCCTCCTATAATCTGAATATCATACTGAAATAACAGCTATTTAGAACATTATGGACAATGTATATGTTTGATTGAATAATGTAATATGGAGAGTGTTCAGAAACTCTATCACTCCATCACACGCTCCTCTATACCTTCCTCATCCTCCTCTTCGCAGGGTTGAGTTGGCAACTGAAAGCGACGGTGGATTCGGGCTCCCAGTGAAGTTCAGCACATGGCAGATCCAGTTCTCCCACAGCCGTCTCCCTCAGACCGGAGAAATCCCTGCTGGACGCGGCGAGCCGGAGTGTGCAGAACCGCAGCTCGTCCAGCGATCGCACCGGGAACACCTGCGCCGGAGCCTCGGGGCCGGAGCCGATCCTGAACGCCGGAGCCTCGGGGCCGGCGCCGATCCTGAGCGCCGGAGCCTCGGGGCCAGAGCCGATCCTGAACGCCGGAGCCTCGGGGCCGGAGCCGATCCTGAACGCCGGAGCCTCGGGGCCGGAGCCGATCCTGAGCGCCGGAGCCTCGGGGCCGGAGCCGATCCTGAGCGCCGGAGCCTCGGGGCCGGAGCCGATCCTGAGCGCCGGAGCCTCGGGGCCGGAGCCGATCCTGAACGCCGGAGCCTCGGGGCCGGAGCCGATCCTGAACGCCGGAGCCTCGGGGCCGGAGCCGATCCTGAGCGCCGGAGCCTCGGGGCCGGAGCCGATCCTGAACGCCGGAGCCTCGGGGCCGGAGCCGATCCTGAACGCCGGAGCCTCGGGGCCGGAGCCGATCCTGAACGCCGGAGCCTCGGGGCCGGAGCCGATCCTGAACGCCGGAGCCTCGGGGAAGAGCGGAGGCAGAGACACCCGGACCGTGGCTCCACTCAGTCTCCGGGGGCCCCGATAGAGACCCAGAACGGTGACGGTGAGCTTTCCCTCTGATGGAGAGAACAGTAAAGTGAAGTGAAGGGACGGTGTGGGCTTGTGAGAGTTGGAGCCGTAATGTTGGGTGTTTTCTGCGTTGAGTCTGATGGTTTCCGTACGCGAGACGCTGTCATCATCATCAACGTTCTTGCGCTTTTGCGACTTCACCGCCAGGCTGAGTTTGGGAATGATCGGGAGCGAGGAACGAACTCGAACGGCAGGTTTGGTGGGTTTAGACGAAACGACGGGGGAACTGAGCCGCCGTAGAGAGAAACGAGACTTGATCTGAGCGGGAGGAAGAGACGAGCAGGAAACATCGTCTTCTGATGGAGTCGAGCTGCTGTGAAACGAGGGATAGTCCAGCACGTCTCCGTCCAGCTCCTCGTACTGCTGCTTGATTGGCAGGGTGTTGATGGAAGGGGCGGGGCTAAGGGTCAATGTCACATGATCGGCAGGTGGAGGAGGTACGGATAGCCCCGCCTCCTTGTCGTCCGTGGGATGGGACTGATGCCAACAGCAGATGATGCAGCCGATCGCCAGGAGGAAACAGAGAACGGCTAATCCCACGGCCAGCAGGATCTGCAGATGCACTACAAACACAATCAATATGGAGTTAACAGTCTGAAAAGAAATAGCGAGGAACACATTGAAATAAACACATGAATTCCTGTGTGTCTAACAGTAGAGAGCAGCGCGTGCAACATCAAGGTCATAGGTTCGATTCCCAGGGAAAGCAAGAACTGATTAGAAAGTCAATGTATTTCTTGAATGCGATGATGCGGTAGGGTCTTGCCGGGGGTTACATTATGCGAGTTTGACATCGAGTCAGTCACTTCATCTGAAATGTCCCACTTTACCTGAATATATTTTCTGGTTTGTTTACTGCGCTTGCTCTCTGTGAGATTGAACTCACTGCTGATGGCATTAAGGCGCAGAGGGAATGTTCCTGCGTTCTCATCATGGGTGATCAGAAACAGACAGTGACGATGGAGACGCAGAACGCAATTAATCTAATCCATAACAGACAAACATGAAATCACACGTCAGATGTTCTCCTGTACCACTGAGTGCTGTCATTATAGTGTTTTGTAAAACTCTTATGTGCATATCTAATAAAAACCATTAAATCATTCAGTGAAACTGATTTTAAATATCTTAGATTTACATTTTTCTGTGTGTGTGTGTTTGAGAGAAAGAGTGTGTTTGTGAGTCTCTGTCTGAGAGTTTCTCTCTATGTGTGTATTATTGTGAGTATGTGTGTGTGTCTGTCTTTGTGTGTGAGAAAGAGTGTGTGAGATGAATCTGCTGCATTCATACATAATAATGTTTCTGTCAGTATTGTATTTGTCTCTTTAAAGCATCTGTTGGATCATGAATCATGAGAGTAACAGCCTAATGATCCTGTGACAACTTGCCCCAGTCTGAGATTTATAACACAGTGCTGAAGTCTCAGTTTGCAGGTTCATCTTAAGCCAAACCATTTTATGCATGTTTAAAACTGTACAAAACCTGACATACATTTAAATAATGATCTCACTGTCGTCTTTATATAGTGGAATCAAAACTCATGCATGAGAAATCCTCGCATGATTATGAACTGAACAAGAATAACATGCAAAGCCATCGATGAATGAACGTCATGCTGCTGTTTTCTTACCTTCCAGTTCCACCTGCATGTTCCCAGAGCTAGTGCTGGTCTGCAGTCATGCTGACTACTGAGTGCTCCCTAAACTCCAGCTCTGCGCGTGCACGAGCTCCACGTGGACGCGCACCGGTCACGCGCACCGCGGCGAAGAAATCAGTTCAGTTTATCGCTTATGACAATTCGAATTAATTAAAAAGAAGCGTCTGGTTTATGCTATTTCTACATAATCTACTGGATATGTATATATAATGTGGAAAACATGCATAAAATGGTTTAAATGCACTATACTGTATTATAAAATGCAACAGATGCTTTAAAACAAAGCAACAAAACGCAGATTAAAACACACACACACACACACACACACACACTGATACAGTCATACACACTAAAACAGTCTCTCTCTCTCACACACACAAAATGTCTGGTTTCTTCGAAAGAATAAAACAATATATGACTAACTTGTAAGATTAGAATAATCAGATTATGCCATGAGAATGACCCTGTGTTTCTGAGAGAGCGAGCATGAGTCAGTCTCTCTCTCTCTGGCATGAAAGTGCAAACTCGTTAAATTAATTCTGCAGTTGACGGATGAATCCTGAGTTTCATGAGCCTGCAATTTGTTTGTTAAACTGGCTAGTTTTTAAAACTACTTTGCAATAGTGTGCGCAGATCCAGACTTCGTCATCAGGTGTTTATGGCAAGCCTGTTTAACATTTAATCCGTAACGCGTACTATTATCTATTTTCATGCTACTAGTACTTTTATATTTTATTTTAGATACTACTGCTTATTATTTAGGCACCGATTTTTATTATTAGTCCCAAAGTGTGAGCTCCTGAGCGCCTTCTAGTGGAGTGTTTTCAAACTGTCTTTGAGCCCAGGTACATTTTTTAATTGAAAAAAAAAGGCACACCACCATTAACCGAAAACGTAAAAAATATATATATGAAACTCTGTAACCTATATTAACGATATACAGTAATGCATTGAGCTTGTACCTCGAGTTGCTTGTATCTCAAATTATTTCCCCCATAAGAAATAACAGGAAAAAAATTATGTCCCGGCCCTCTAAAAAACTCCCCTAATAGTGCTAATAACAATGGAAAAAACATGTTTTTAATTGCTATAGAGACACACATACTCACAAATATATATATACTATATAAGTATTCCTTTGATATAAAATATAATGTATATAAAATATAACTGGTCTGCCTGCTATTACGGTACTTCCTGGTCCCCAACATACTCTCCCAGTGTTTTTCCACCCACCTGTCTCATCGTCAATCACCTCCTTAGTCTTGTCACCTGTGTCCCATTATCTAATCTTCCCTGTGTTTCCTCCAGTCTTGGTCTGTTCTCATAAGAAAATAAAAAGCATATTGTTCCTATTTCCTTCTTTGTGCGTTTTTACCACAATCGAGCGTGACCCCCCCCAAAAAAAAATGCATTTGCAACCCAATGTTTACTTTAGTAATGTGATACATTTCTGAGATTAAAATTTTTTTATCCAACATGACCATAAACATCAGTAATTGTTTATATTTTATATAGAATATAAACAGTTGTACATAGACACAATAATGCCTAAAATAAAAAGAACAAGCTGTATTCTATAAGATAAGCTATATATGTTTCTTTAGAGTAAGTAAAAAAATATATATTTTCCCTTATAATTTGCACCAATAAAATATCACTCTGATCTGTTGGCGCATGCGCAGTTCAGCACACACAGGGACAAGGAACAAACACGGTTAGTTTATTCACATTACTTTTGTAGCGCTGAAAACTATAAGTCATTGTACAAAACGCGTCTTCTCTGACAGTTATTATGTCATTTCGCTCCTCGTGGTCTTTAGCCGTTAAATTCAGTTGATTCCAATTCGTTTAAATTCAAAATATTCTCGCTTTCGACCGTTAAACGCGGTTTAACTGTCATCTGGCGGACGGCTATTCGTGGCACATGCCGAATTAAATGCGCATATCAGTAACGTTTTATTGCACTTTTAAAGTAATTAATCATCTCTGTATGTGGTAGCAAAACTGGAAGTTTCTCAATCTTCAGTCATGCATGTTGCACATATGATAACACCAAAACCGCACCTTCCGAGCGCTGTCATTAACTGTGAGGAAGTTTAAGCGACGATCTTCAGAAGCGTGTCTGTCGGAACGATGCGCTGGACGGGCTTTTCCGCGCTGTTCATGTGGATTACATGCGTTTGTTCAACTAAAGAGCGTTATGATGCTCGAGTGACGGTCAAAAATGAAGGTGAGCGAACGTTTACTTTTTATATTCACAAAATCAGCGTTATGTG
>JAWRVZ010000550.1:115000-147500 GCA_037043235.1 Rhodeus uyekii
CTACTGACGTCTAAATTGAAAGAATAAATGTCATTAAGAGAATGATCCTGTTTTCTGTCTGAAAGTGCCGTTCTTCCTCTTCTGACATTCAGAGCAAAGGCACTTGAAGCTGGTCGCGGGGAAAGGACGACACGACGACAAAGTGTATTCCTTCTTCGCAGAGAAACAGAAAAGTAAGGATGGCGACTCCGAACACTGGATTCCTCGAGTGTCCCAGAGCTGCATGGTGAGCGCGAATCGCCGGCTTCGTTTGTGACGGAGATTTTACTGTAAAATTGTAGACTGAGAACTATTAACATGCAAGAGTAAGAAAAGAAGAGAAAAAATTAGGAGGAAAAAAATCCCTCAAATTAAGCAAAATGATCTGCCAATGAGGAGAGAGAATCATGCTTGATAAGAGCATATAAAACAAGACAAAAACTTCTTTAAAACGTTGTTAAAACAAGCTGATTAAACAGAGATTATAAGCAGATTCAGCAGCACAAATGATGAAAACAGTGCGGAAATACAGTAATACCTTGGTTTACGAGTTTAATTCGTTCCAAGAGCGAGCTTGTAAACCAAAATGCTCGTACACCAAAACAAGTTTTCCCGTAAGAATGCACAAAAAATCAATTAATTCGTTCCACATGACCATAAATGCCCATTTTAAATATTTTTTTGGGTTTTACCCTATTAATTGCTGTTAAAATTGTAACCATTAAGATCTCATATAAATACTAATTGATAATTAAACTCTAAAAACACTTGACAATTTACTGTAATGCACTTCAGGTTTGAGCAGCCTGCTTGGAGGAGAGAGAGGAGAGAGGAGGGGGGAGCGGGGAAAGGAAGGATGAAAGCAAATGAGTGAATTTATTATCATAGTGCAGAAAACAAATGAAGAGATAATCCAGAGTGAAGGTCGTGGAACATGGGAGCCACGAACGAAAGTGGGCAGATGATATGAGAATCAGGTGTTCAGTGACCACACACACACACACACACACACACTGAGGCACAACTAGGAGACAATGAATTCATGAACCGTGACAGTTACTGCTTAGAGGTACTGTACGTGTATATTTCACTATGTGAACAAAAGCGATCACAATTAATAAATGTTTAGAATATGAGGTAAAAACGTATGTAAATCACTTAGGGAAAATTTTTCTCGTACACCGATTTGCTCGTATACCAAGTCGCTCGTAAACCGAGGTATTACTGTAATCAAATCAAGCTTTTCTGTTGTAATTTGTGGTTGCTTTTAAATAAATGTAAAGTTTATTTGAACTTAATATTATAAAATCATATTGTTTTCTAAAAATAAAATTTCAGGAAGAACTGAGACACTTTAAAAACATCATTCATTTAAAGAAAATCACCAGAATTGGCATTTTTACCAAGAAAATTCTAGTTATATTTTCTCAAAACAAGAAAAATATCGTTTTATTGTTAGTTTTAGGCGAGTTTACCTTAGAATAAATAATGTAATTAGAGATTTCATCCATAATCAGGGACTTTTAACCACCTGAAGAATATGAAGTAAAGCACAGCCTCCATGTTTCTGCATCTGTTCATAGTAAGTTTATCTGACGACACTCCACCCGAAAATGAAAACAGTCATTATTTACTCACCCGAACACTGTTTGTGCTTCTGCAAGAGGAAAGACAGTCATACGGGTTTGGAAAGACGTGCGGGCGAGAGAATTATTTTTAATGATGTCTTTAACACACACTCTGAAAAGCCACTGATGAGTCTCTGCTGTTTATATAATAATGCAGGCGTCATGCACTTTACGCTTAAAGAAGAGATTATAGGAAGAGTATTCATGTGTTTCTCAGTAACTCACAGCTGCGTTTCTGCAATTATAATCACACGTGTCAAGAGTTCAGATGTTATGAATAGATTAAAGATGAATAAATGCACGCAAGAAACGTCTCAACTATTAGATTGATTATTCTTGGATAGATCAAGGTACTTGAATTATTACCAAACAATATATATGAAATCTTTTGATGCTAAATTAACACCTGATATTGATATTTTGCGTGACTATGAGTGTGATGTTGCTCATTGCTTTTATTCTTATTCATGAGGAAAAACGTTAGTTTAATTTAGTTTTTGTTTCACAGTCACTGCATGTGCTGCAGTTTTTTTTGCAGTCTTTTTGTTTATGTTTATGCATTTATGTTTGAGTCTGAGAGATATTGTGTGATTAGTGAGATGAGCCGGTTTCATGTATCTGTACAAACCCTGTGTAATAATTGAACATCTTGTTCAGTGTGAAATCAGGGAGTTGCTGCAGATTTCAGTTCCTTCTGTTTCGTTTGCTTGATTGCATTATATCATTGTGAAACTCTTGTCTTTTTATAATTGCAGTAAATGCAGAAAAACTGGCAGAACCTAGTTTATATTCTAGTCATCATTTACTCACCTTTATCAGTCCAAACCTGCACAACCGGTTCATCTGTGAAACACAACAGAAGTTGCATTATGTAATTTGAGAAATATTACGAATTTGTAGCTTTTGTAATTGCAGTCATGCAGAAAAACTGGCAGAACCTATTTTTATTCTAGTCAACATTTTCACAACGTGTTCATCTGTGAAACCCAACAGAAGTTCTGCTTTCCTGTGTGTCTAATAGTAGAGAGCAGCGCTTGCAACATCAAGGTCATGGGTTCGATTCCCAGGGAACTGATTAGAATGTGAATGTGTTTCTTAATTGCGATGAAATAAACATCTGATGGATGTAAATGTAACTTTCTTGCATATATATACGGCTGTTGCTGGAAGCCAGTGATTATATTTTATGAAGTTTTAAATACAGATATTTAATTTACGCTTTGGATAAAAGCGTCTGATAAATGCATGAATGTAAATTAATGTTCACAAACGAGCTGGACTCATTAAATAGTGTGTGTCTTTATGAGCCAAGAGTTGAACGCTAGTCGATGTGTTTCAGAACGACCTCGGGGGGGCGAAGGGTCAGCTTCAGAACAGCTGGACCTCCACGATTTACTCGCGTCTGATCTGCGGGCGAGGAGACGACTTCAGTCGGCTGGTGGACGTGGCCACGCTAGAAACGGACGACGACACGAAAGTCTACGCGCTTTTCAGAAACTATTGGTAAGGCAAACACTTTCTCAAACTACTACTATCTGCAAATATCAACTTCTCCATTTTAACCAATTTAAATGGCTAGCGATTCTTGACTTAAATGCTTAGAATTGATCTTTTCATTTGATGCACAAAACCAAACATTTTCATATGCTTTGATATGAAACAAAGTCAGAGCATTCAAAGAGTTATCATGAAATTTAAACAATCATATCTTCCTCTTTACTACTAGCTACTAATAAAAATGAATGAACATCAGAAGGAATGATGAAAAATATATTAAATGTATGTCAGTCGTGTCTCTTCACTTCCTGTTCCCTTCCTTGTTCTTCCTGTCGTGTCAATCCCTGTTAGTCTCGTCACCTGTTCCCCATCTCCTCTTGTATATAAACCCTAGTTTTCCTGTCTTTGTCGATTGTTGACTATATAATGTGTGTGTGGATGTTACCCGTGTACTTCTAGTTCTCTGTGTCTTTGTAAATATACATACATACATATATAGCCCTTGTAAATACCCATCATACCCCAGTGCTCAGTCTGTAACATCAGTGTAAAATGCTAACATGATTAATTCCGTGTTAAAAGCTACAGGAAACATCTGTCATTTGCCACATTGCATTGTGTGTGACGTTCTGTGTCTGTTTACAGGAACATGAGTGCCGTGTGCGTTTATAGCATGAGTAAAATCAGCAATGTCTTCAATTCCTCGGGCTTCATCGCCACTGGAGTTCCTGCACAACATCGGCCTGGAACGGTGAGACTTAATCGCTAGTGTAACCGCACAACAGGAACCAGTTAATCGCACAACACCTTTAATCAGATGCTTTTATCATCGCATTCAAGAAACACATTGACATTCTAATCAGTTCTTGCTTTCCCTGGGAATCAAACCATGACCTTGATGTTGCAAGCGCTGCTCTCTACTGACACACAGGAAATCCATTATAAAGATGTTCTAAACATTAACCTCATGGATTCCTGTAAAGCTGCCTGGAGATTATGTGTATAGTGCAAATAAATGTGACGTGTGCTGGTCAATATTGACAGTAATTTAGCTCCTGCATACACTATAATAAAGATGGGTTAGGGTTACAATAATGTGTAATGCAACGCATTATTCATTCTAGAGGCATTAACCTAACCAAACAACTCCAGACGAATCATGAATATACGACATCTAAAGTAAAGCAATTCAGTGATGTAATCAGAGAGACAAAGGTCTTGCTTACAATAAGAATTAGTAATACTTACCGTCTTTTATGAGGGGAACAATAAACTGTCTGGGTTTGTTTCCTGTTTCAAAGGTTTATCCATCACCTCATTTCTTGATTCAGCTCACAGTTATTGTTCCCAGTCCTTCTAACGAACCGCTGCTTGTTGTTTTAGTGTGTCAGTGACAGTACAAGTCTAAAAGCTGAGGTGCTGATGTTCATGAAGGACCGACCCGAGATGAAGGACGGGGTGACGCCGGAGAACGAGCCGCTGCTGTTCAAACACCGGCATTACACGCACATCCAGGTGGACCGAGAGGAAACCCACACCGTCCTGCTTCTGTCTCTGGGTGAGTGAGACGCAAACCCTGATGATTCGCCGTCACGTACAACTCCAGATGCGTAGAACGAGTCCAAATGTCAACGTCCAACCGTTTACAAAATGAACGATTCAGGTTAGGGTGAAGGGAAATGCGAGGACTCTTAGAGAAGCGCTTTTATTTAATATATTTCATATGCAAATAAAAACTATCCCGAGGTGGAAACATAACTTTACTCGACTTGACATGAGAGACAAACGATCAAGCGACAACGAAGCGGCACAGGACAGCAAACACAGGGAGAATAAACAGGGCAGGTAATGAAGGACAGGTGGAGCAAATCAACCAATAATGAGGAAACAAGACGGGCGGGGTTACACAATGACAGGACACGAACACACAGCCAATGACACACAAAAGAAGCTGTGTGTTCACACAACACAATACGACATGAAAGCACACAGCCAGTGAAAACACAAGCTGCCGCTACACAAGACAAGAAACATGAACAACGTGCTACACAACAACACGTGCGGACAAGCGCGCGCAGCCTGAGCGAACTCAAAACCACACGCACTCACAAGAACACAGCGCAAACACTCGACAAACACGGAGAATGAGTGTCCGGATCCCGACACAAAAGCCAAACCGAACAAGTGACATAACTCTGGCAGATTCATTACGCAACAAAAGTGCATTCCAGTTTATAAATCACCGCTTATCTGGTTATTCCAGTGCGTCAACTGATATATCTCTATCTTTCAGTCATTCTCATCATCAGTGCCGGGTTATTAAGTTGGCTTGAGAAAGCCAACTTAGTGATATTGTATCTAAACTTATTATTATTATTATTATTATTATTATTAAGTTGGCTTGAGAAAGCCAACTTAGTGATATTGTATCTAAACTTATTAAGTTGGCTTGAGAAAGCCAACTTAGTGATATTGTATCTAAACTTATTATTATTATTATTATTCTTCTTACCTAAAATTCTCAATGCATCTCCTCCTAGAGCTTTAAAGCTACAACCACTAAACTCTGCTCAGACTTCAGACCTGTTCTGACTTGAGTTGCTATCCCTTTTCAGACTGATCAGACTTATGATTTTTGATAAAACTGAAGATTAAAGTCATAAAATCTCCATAGACTTTCACTAATGAAGTGAAAACTGAATTTTAGATAGAGCGTCCACTCCATCTGTTGGTAACATCACAACATTACACCTGATATATAATACATTTCAATACAGTATGTGTGAACATGTCCATTCCAATGGGCATGCATTTTATTTTTTTAAATCCTGAAAAAAAACTTGCAGGTCTACAATCGATTTTTTACTTTAATTAGTAAGTTAAATCTCTCTATTTTACATTCATAATATCACAAAATTACACCCCTGTCAGTGAGAGCACTGAAGTTTGAACGAATCAGAGCGCTGCAATTCAAAGCCTCAAAGCTTTTCAAAGACGCCATTACTGCTGGAGAGAGAGATCATAATCTCCTAAAATAGATTTATGTGAGAGAGTTTATGATCAAACGGAAATTGTTTCCGATTATCAAGTAACCGCTGCAGCGTGTTTCCTTGAAGATTTATGCACTTATATGGCCAAATTCTGACTCTCATTCGTCTTTAGTCAAAGTCAAAGTCAAAGTCAGCTTTATTGTCAATTCTGCAATATATACAGTGCATACATATAGAGAATTGAAATTCCGTTACTCTCAGACCCAAGGCGAATACAGTTAACAACAACAATAATTTAACAGTAACAACAACAACAACAACAACAGAAGATGAAGATAAAATACAATAAAATTAAACTAGATGGATAAAGTGAGTTATGGAGGTAAAGTGGCGATGGCAAATAGTGCAAACAATAGTAAATAGTAATAGTGCAAATTACAAATTAAGGCAGTGCAAATGTAATAGGAGAGAAATGCAAGGACAACATAATGAGGTGGATGAATAAGAGAATAACTGATGGTGGGTAGGGGGTGGGGATTCAGAGATCAGGTCCTTGGTGCAGAAGACGGGAGAGGTGGCAGAGTCGGGAGAGAGTTCAATGCCCTGACAGCTTGGGGTATGAAGCTGTCCTTCAGTCTGTTGGTCCGTGCCTGGAGACTGCGTAGTCTCCTCCCTGATTGCAGCAGACTGAAGAGGCTGTGGGATGGGTGGGTGGGGTCCCTAGCAATAGCAAGGGCTTTTCGGGAGAGGCGGGTGTTATAGATGTCCCGGAGGGGTGGGAGAGAGACACCAACGATCTTCTCAGCTGCTCTCACGATGCGCTGCAGTGCCTTGCGGCAGGATGCGTTGCAGGCGCCGTACCACACAGTGATGCAGCTGGTCAGAATGCTCTCAATGGTGCCTCTGTAGAAGGTGCGCATGATGGGGGCTGAGGCTCCGGCTCTTCTCAGCTTACGGAGGAAGTATAGTCGCTGCTGCGATTTCTTAATCAGTGCTGTGGTGTTGGTGGTCCAGGAGAGGTCTTCCGTGATATGAACACCCAGAAATTTGGTACTCCTCACCCTTTCCACGGTCGCACCGTTGATAGTCAGAGGAGCATGCTGGGTGTCCCTTCTTCTGAAGTCAACAACAATCTCCTTCGTCTTCTTCACGTTCAGAGAGAGATTGTTGTCGCCGCACCACCTGGCCAGGCGGCTCACCTCACTCCTGAAGTTAGTCTCATCGCCGTTGCTAATGAGACCAACTACAGTCGTGTCGTCCGCAAATTTGATTATTAAATTGCTGTTGTGTGTGGGTGTGCAGTCGTGTGTAAGCAGAGTGAAGAGGAGTGGGCTCAACACACAACCCTGAGGGGTTCCAGTGTTCATGATGATGGTGCTGGAAGTGTTGCTGCCGACCCGTACTGCCTGAGGTCTTCCTGTCAGGAAGTCCAGCAACCAGTTGCACAGCGAAGTGCTGAGTCCCAGCTGAGACAGTTTGTGAGTGAGCTGTTGGGGGATGATTGTATTGAATGCTGAACTAAAGTCTATGAACAGCATTCTGACATAAGTGTCTTTATTGTCCAGGTGCGTGAGTGCTGAGTGGATGGCAGTGGTGATGGCATCATCGGTCGAGCGTTTTGACCGGTATGCAAATTGGTAGGGGTCCAGGGAGGGGGGGAGGACAGATTTAATGTGGTGCATGACTAGCCGCTCAAAGCACTTCATAAGGATGGGGGTAAGTGCGACTGGGCGGTAGTCATTGAAGCCGGATGGAGATGAATTCTTTGGGACTGGAATGATGGTGGTCGCTTTGAAGCAGGTGGGGACAACAGCTTGACTCAGTGAGATGTTGAAGATGTCTGTGAAGACATCGGTGAGTTCCTCTGCACAGTCCCTCAATACACGTCCAGGAATGTTGTCAGGACCTGGAGCTTTGCGTGCGTTGACCCTGCTGAGGGATCTTCTCACGCTGTCCCTGGGCAGTGACAACATCTGGTCATCGGGAGGAGGTGGTGACTTCTGTGCAGTGGTGCTGTTGTGTGCTTCAAAGCGAGCGAAGAAAGTGTTCAGCTCATTTAGAAGGGGTGTGGAGCTGTCACACGTCCGTGCAGGGGGTTTGTAGTCCGTGAGGGTCTGAATCCCCTGCCACAGGCTCCTTGTGTCTCTGCTGTCGCTGAAACGATGGGCTATCCTCCTGGAGTACTGTCTCTTAGCCTTCCTGATGCCATGTGACAGGTTGGCCCTTGCTGTCCTCAGGCCCACCTCATCTCCAGCTCTGAAGGCAGCGTTACGTGTCTTCAGAAGTCTGTAGACATTCCCTGTCAGCCATGGTTTTTGGTTGGGCCAGATGGTGATGGACTTAGTGACTGTTACATCCTCAATGCACTTGGTGATGTAAGAAGTAACAGTCTCTGAGTACTCCTGGAGGTCTGTGGTGTTATTGTAAGTTGCAGCTTGTTTGAACATGTCCCAGTCAGTGGTGTCAAAGCAGTCTTGAAGAGCCTCTGATGACCCATCAGGCCAGACTTGAATCTGCTTCAGGACTGGTTTGGTGACTTTCACAAGTGGTCTGTATGCTGGCATTAGCATAACAGTGATGTGATCTGAAGCACCAATGTGGGGGAGGGGAAGGGCTTTGTAAGCACCTCTCTGTGTGGTATATACAAAGTCCAGAGTATTATTTCCACGTGTAGGAAAGTCAATGTGCTGATGAACTTTTGGAAACACACTCTTTAAGTCCGCATGATTGAAATCCCCAGCCAAGATGAGAAAAGCATCCGGGTGGGCTGTCTGCTGATCACTGATGTGTTTATACAGATCATTAAGTGCCTCACTCCTTTTGTTGTTGTTGGAGCTGGGGGGGATGTATACAGCAACAAGTATAATAGCTGTATATTCCCGCGGCAGATAAAACGGCCGACACTTAATAATCATAAACTCCACCAGGGGTGAGCAGTGTTTGCAGACCACAACAGCATCGCGGCACCACGCATCATTGGTGTAAACACAGAGTCCGCCGCCGCGGGTCTTACCTCCCTCGACGAGCACTCTGTCCGCGCGATGGCATGTAAGCCGATCGAGCTGAATGGCGCTGTCCGGAACGCTGTTGTTGAGCCATGTTTCCGTGAATACAAAAACACAACAGTCTCTAACAGTCTTCTGAGTGGAGCAAAGAAGACGAAGATCATCCAGTTTATTGTCCAACGAGCGAACGTTGGCCAAAATGATGGTGGGAATAGCAGGCTTGTGTGGGTTAGCCGCTAGTCTGACACGAATACCTCCGCGCTTCCCCCTTTTCTGTCTCCTCTCACCCCGTTTGTGGCGCTTCCACTGCGGGAGAGGTGCAGTAGTAAGGGACGGCAGTGTAGTAGTCCTCCGGAGAAGACCATGGTCCCGCAGCTCTTGTCCGAGCGTCGAGTCTGGGTTGGAAACTGTAGTTTTTCCAACCTCAAGCAGAAACTCACGTGTGTATCTGTGTTTGCAAACGAACGGACGCGACAAGGACGTACAAAAACACCGTGATTTACACGACGAAAAACACAAAAACGCCGATCCGTCGGGAGAGAGAGAAGCCGCTGCGTGTGCACGCGCCGCCATCTTGAAAAATGTCTTTACTCGGCAAAGGAGTACATTACTATGGGGAAGGTAGGTGAAGTTTAAACGCGCGTCCTCCTGGACTCGCGCCAAAGCATAACCGTCTAAGCACCTACGTTTATTTATAGCGCTCATTTATGTACTTTATTGCCGAATTCTGACTCTCGCTCGTGAGTCAATATACATTGGAAAAGGCTTCCCTGAGCAGCGCGCGCGCTGACTCTCTTCAAATGCAGCGTCTAACAGTCAAAGTTATTTATAACTAATTCTTGAGTATATAGTTACATTGTGTTAATTCTTTTATCTGCTTTTAACTAAAGTCTGACTCCTGTTCTCGAGTTCAAACGCGCTTCCTGAGCAGATTCGCTGATAGATCGATGTTTTGTGAACACTTAAACAGTAAATGAAATAAGATTTTTAAAGGATGCAAAAAACATGGCAGATCGATTCAAACTGTAAACTGCTTGAGATTAAAAAAAACTGCATTACTCTGCTGCATTACATGAGCAGGAATTATTTAAAAAATACTAATATTTAAGTTATTTTGTTTCCCATGGAGGAAGGCTTTATACAAATATTACATTGCGTTGATTCCTTTATCTGCTATAATTGCCGTGTTGAACTGAAGTCTGACATGGCAGATCGAGTCAATCTGAAAACTGCTTGAGATTAGAAAAAACTGCATTACTCTCCTCATTGTACTTTAGCAGGAATTATTTTAAAAATACTAATATTTAAGTTTGTTTCCCATGAAGGAAGGATTTACATATACATCTAAAAAGTATGTATTAGAGGCTCCATATACGCGCGTCCTCCCGCATTCGCGCGTCCACGCCTAAACGCCTACGTTTATTTATAGCGCCTAAATCTATTCACACACATACATGCATATCTATCTACATTTATATTGTAAATATAAAGGGCTCCATATACATTCAGTGTAACTGCTGTCTGTTTTGAAAGTGGTAAGACTACATAAATAATGCTTAATTACATCTTTAAAATAGAAATAAAACAAAGTATTATTCACAGTATCACAGTACCATTTATTTATATATATATATATATATATATATATATATATATATATATATATATATATATATATACACACACATCTATTTCGTATATATAAAAGGCTACATATAGTGTAACTGCAGTCTCTTTTGAAAGTGATTAGCCTATATTAATAATGCTTAATTACAGCTTTAAAATAGAAATAAAACAAAGTATTATTCACAGTATCATATATATATATATATATATATATATATATATATATATATATATATATATATATATATATATATATATATATATATATATATATATACACACACACACACACCTCTATACATATTATATATATATATATATATATATATATATATATATATATATACACACATACACATCTATTTAGTATATATAAAAGGCTACATATACATGCAGTGTAACTGCAGTCTCTTTTGAAAGTGATTAGCCTATACTAATAATGCTTAATTACAGCTTTAAAATAGAAATTAAACAAAGTATTTTTTGCATTAGTGAAAACTGACCGTTAAAAGCCAAGGATGTAATTAAACCGTAAACATTTTTATAAACTAATTACAATTTTCCAACACTTTGAGGATCAAAAAGCATAATTATAACTTATTTTTAAGTTTAAACTCTCAAAACTTTTCAAGCTAATTAACGATAAATCTTGCTAACAATATGCTAATTCAGCAAATTCTTGCCAGCAACATGCTTATTTATGTTAAATGTTGCTAATGACTTCGGAATTCATACTAAATCTTGCTAGCAACAAGATAATTAACATTAAATCTTGCTAGCAAAATTGATCATCAATTGATTAAAGATTAAATTATGATCAAAGAACATAACGACACCTTAGTAACTGCCTAGAAACAACGCAAGGCAATAACTAACAAGAGTATATATGCTCAAGATCTAATTCTTTCCATCTATCCATCTGTAAACTTTCAAAACTTTTTAAGCTTTTACAAATAAATTTAACTTTCAGGCTAGGCTTTCTCAAGCCAACTGAAGTTTATATCATAAACTTCCTCTATCTAGTTATTATTATTCTTCTTACCTAAAATTCTCAATGCATCTCCTCCTAGAGCTTTAAAGCTACAACCACTAAACTCTGCTCAGACTTCAGACCTGTTCTGACTTGAGTTGCTATCCCTTTTCAGACTGATCAGACTTATGATTTTTGATAAAACTGAAGATTAAAGTCATAAAATCTCCATAGACTTTCACTAATGAAGTGAAAACTGAATTTTAGATAGAGCGTCCACTCCATCTGTTGGTAACATCACAACATTACACCTGATATATAATACATTTCAATACAGTATGTGTGAACATGTCCATTCCAATGGGCATGCATTTTATTTTTTTAAATCCTGAAAAAAAACTTGCAGGTCTACAATCGATTTTTTACTTTAATTAGTAAGTTAAATCTCTCTATTTTACATTCATAATATCACAAAATTACACCCCTGTCAGTGAGAGCACTGAAGTTTGAACGAATCAGAGCGCTGCAATTCAAAGCCTCAAAGCTTTTCAAAGACGCCATTACTGCTGGAGAGAGAGATCATAATCTCCTAAAATAGATTTATGTGAGAGAGTTTATGATCAAACGGAAATTGTTTCCGATTATCAAGTAACCACTGCAGCGTGTTTCCTTGAAGATTTATGCACTTATATGGCCAAATTCTGACTCTCATTCGTCTTTACTCGGCAAAGGATTTTCGCTGTTGAGCACTATGATACTATAGGAAAGGTAAGTGAAGTTTAAACGCGCGTCCTCCTGGACTCGCGCCAAAGCATAACCGTCTAATCGCCTAAGTTTATTTATAGCGCTCATTTATGTACTTTATTGCCGAATTCTGACTCTCGCTCGTGTTTGCACGGGGAAGACACATGTAAACGGCTTCCCTGAGCAGAGCGCGCTGACTCTCTTCAAATGCAGCGTCTAACAGTCAAAGTTATTTATAACTAATTCTCGAGTATATAGTTACATTGTGTTAATTCTTTTATCTGCTTTTAACTAAAGTCTGACTCCTGTTCTCGAGTTCAAACGCGTTTCCTGAGCAGATTCGCTGATAGATCGATGTTTTGTGAACACTTAAACAATAAATGAAATAAGGTATTTAAAAGGATGCAAAAACGATGGCAGATCGCTTCAAACTGTAAACTGCTTGAGTTCAAAAAAACTGCATTACTCTGCTGCATTACATGAGCAGGAATTATTTTAAAAATACTAATATTTAAGTTATTTTGTTTCCCATGGAGGAAGGCTTTATACAAATATTACATTGCGTTGATTCATTTATCTGCTATAATTGCCGTGTTGAACTGAAGTCTGACATGGCAGATCAATTCAATCTGAAAACTGCTTGAGATTAGAAAAAACAGCATTACTCTCCTCATTGTACTTTAGCAGGAATTATTTAAGAAATACTAATATTTAAGTTATTTTATTTCACATGAAGAAAGGCTTTATACACACACACACACACATACATATATATATATATATATATATATATATATATATATACACACACATACATATCTATCTATACACACATTTATATAGTAAATAAATGTATAAAGGGCTCCATATATATGCAGTGTAACTGCAGTCTGTTTAGAAAGTGGTAAGACTATATTAATAATGCTTAATTACATCTTTAAAATAGAAATAAAACAAAGTATTCACATTAGTGAAAACTGACCGTTAAAAGCCAAGGTTGTAATTAAACCGTAAACATTTTTATAAACTAATTGCAATTTTCAACACTTTGGGGATCAAAAAGCATTGTTATTTATTTTTTGGTATTTCGTTACAACACCGATGATCCCTCATGATGAAAAAACTCCATGTATGTTCCCTAGATACCATTTTGTGCACTAACCAAGTATTGCAACACTTCTGTAATCAATTAATTATTTACTCATGTTTATTACCAATGTAAATGTTGTTTATTTTAGATTAATATTTAATATTCATTATTATTCTTTTATATTTCAGACCACTCACTGTTCAGCTGAATCATCAATAACCTCCAGTCTCTGCGTCAACTGACTCTTGTGTTCTTTAAAACATTAAATCTCACTAGTGACTTGTTAAATAACATTCATTCTCGTCAGTGACATGTTAACTCATGTTAAGGCCCCGTCCACACGGAGACGCGGATCACTGCATCCGCACACATTTCTTATCGGATTGGCGTTCCGTCCACACTGATCCGGCGATTTGGGAGACTGAATCCGCTCTCTTTTGATACCGGGTCCTAAAGTGGATAGATCTGAATCCGACACCCTTGCGGACTCGTGTGGACGGCCAATCCGTATATTTTTTTGTTTACCGATGATGTCATCACATCACGTGTCGGCTGCGTCACAGTAACAGCAACAGTGTTGCCAGATTGTACTGAAGATTCCAGCGCAGCTACAGCTTAAAACCCTCCAATTTAAAAAAAATACCAGCCCAAAGTGCGTACTCTTATAAATAATGAAAAATATTGAGCGATTTTATGCATCAAAAACCATCCCAAATTTGATCAACCAGCCCAATGCATTTTTTCCCGATCGGACGTGACAAAAAGGTAACTAGCAATCTGGCAACACTGAACAGCAACAACAATGCGCATGCTCAAGGTCGTCTTCTCTGTGTATAGTGTATTATCTGTGGCAGAATTACAGCGCCCCATACTGGTCTGGCATATAAACTACACCGGATTCAGTCGGTTTCAGTGGTATCGTGTGGACGCTGATATTTTTTTTTGAACGAGGAAAAAAAAGACCGGATAGGGAACGCGCCGGCATCGTGTGGACGTGGCCTAAATCTCACAAGCGACCTACGAATTAACAAATCTCACTAGCGACATGTTAGTTCACAATAAATGTCAATAGCGTCTTGTTAATTAACGTTAAATCTTGCTAGCAACATGCTAGATCACGCAAATTCTCACTAGTGACATGCTAGATCATGCTAAATCTTGATAGCAACTTGTTAATTAACAATAAATCTTGCTACCAATATGCTAATTCAGCTAATTCTTGCCAGCAACATGCTTATTTATGTTAAATGTTGCTAATGACTTCGGAATTCATACTAAATCTTGCTATCAACAAGATAATTAACATTAAATCTTGCTAGCAAAATTGATCATTAATTGATTAAAGATTAAATTATGATCAAAGAACATAACGACACCTTAGTAACTGCCTAGAAACAACGCAAAGCAATAACTAACAAGTGTATATATGCTCAAGATCTAATTCTTTCCATCTATCTATCTGTAAACTTAAACAACTTGTTAAGCTTTTACAAATAAATTTAACTTTCACAATAGGCTTTCTCAAGCCAACTGAAGTTTATATCATAAACTTCCTCTATCTAGTTTTAATTACCGCTGTAGGAGTGGAAATCTCTGACTAAGTCACTTCATTTCCTGCCTTTATCAATCCCAATTTGTTTCTTTTGATGTAGGATAAAATTGTGGCTATAATAAATAATACTATAAATTCCTTAAATATGTAGAAATACTAAACAAAATCAACACTATATCAAGAGGAACTGGCTCGTTAGTCTGCCGAACTGTGTGCGCTTTTCTTTTTTATGACGCGCTTTTTATTGAACGTCCTGTTTCACTCGTCATATTAAGAGAAGTTAAATAGGTTATAAATGCAGTTTCATGTTGATTTAAACTTATATCACTTTGACATTTAAATGAGTTGCTGCTACAGGGAAAGGGATGTAATGAATCATTGTATAACGAGGTGTTAGTCAGAGAACGGAGGATGAAGGAAGAGGAGTGGAGGATGATTTATCAAAGGTGATGCAATCTAATAGTTGTCTAACTAGCCGTCATGATTAGGCAAGACAAGTTTATTTATATTGTACATTTCATACACAATGAAGGACTTAAAATTATCTAAAAAAAAGGGAAATTTTTTTTGTATATTAAATTAGTTTTGAATATAAAGGAGGATGCAATCAGTTGGAAAAATTAAATCTCAATTTGACCGATTGACAATTTATTTATTTTTTAATTGTACTACAGTGTTTCTTTATTAACCATCTGGTAAAAAAAGAAGAGTTTATTCCAAGTGCACCTCACCTGAAGTAGTGAAACAAATGCCTTGTTATTCGTTAGATATCTTTGCAGAAAATGTGCGTGAAATATGAAGACTGGGTCGTTGCTAGGGTGTTCTGGATCGTTGCTATGTGTTCTGTGTATATTCTATGGCATTCTTAGTGATTAGCTAAGTGTTATATTGCGTTAAAAACACAGTAGAAACCACACAGAACACCATAACTACACAGAATGCCATAGCAACCACCAGGTATACCCTAGCAACCGCCCAGAACATCTTAGCAACACCTTAGCAACCTCCCCGGGTTACCCTAGCGAACTTTATTCTCTACCCAGATGCTGTTTTCCTTCTTATCCTTAAAGGAATAAAAGATTATTTCTTATTCAAAGGTTTTTATTTTTAGCATCGGTGCCTGGCTTTGTCTGTTGATTTTGCTCAAGTTAAAATGAAGACATAACATAAGTGATGAGTAAAGTGTACATTCGAACTGTAGACAGAAAGACACATGATGCTTCTATATATATATATATATATATGTGAAAATGATATAACCGGCCTTTTCACGCAAAAGCAACAACGAGAACCTGAGTGTTAGCCGGGTATCTTGAATGCTAGAGTTGTTTGCATGATGTTCGAGTCTCACGGATATATGGGATGTTTTCTGATTGCCTCACAGAAAGTGGAGGGGTCCATAAAGTCCTGGAAGATCCTGTTTTTGTCATTGCGGAGTACCTGACGTTTCCACGAGGGACGCATATCACCGGGATGCTGCTGGACACTAACGAGGTATAGCATCCACCTCCTCACTTCAGCACCGGAATACACGCTAAAACAAACCAGTCTCAGGCGGTCGTCAAGCTCGCGGGTCGCATGATCTAATTGAACGCATATTCTGAGTCGTTATGAATCAAATGTTGTCCAGTGGTCGTAACTGTAGCATGTGAACATCCTATGCTTTGAGGTCATCGTTAATATTGCTAATTCATGTTAGCGACATGGTAATTCATGGTTGCAAGATGCTAAATAATGCTATTATCTTGCAAAATCATGTTAGTGCCATGTTAAATCATGTTAGCAAATATGCTTAATAATGCTAATGTCATGCTAAATCATGTTAGCAACATGCTTAATAATGCTATTAGCCTATCATGTTATATCATGCTAACTAATGTTAGTGACATACAAAAATTATGCTAACATCTTGCTAATTAATGTTAAATCATGCTAACGACGTGCTAGCTACATGTTATTTCTTTCGAAATCATGATAAATGTTAAATCATGTTAGCAACATGATAAATTATGCTAATTAATGCAAGAGATATGCTAATCTGTGCTAACGACATGCTAATTCATACTAAATCATTCATAATTTAACCTTACCCCAACTTAATGCTATTAAAACTACTTCAAACTTTCTGGTCCAGCTTTATTAAGTCAACTTCAAAGTTCATTTACTCATCTAGTCTATGACTGAGCTTCATTCTTTTAATCTCATAACTGTGTCATGTGTTGCTAACGTGTCCTGTTTAATTTCTCAGAAGCAGAAGCGTCTGTTTGTGGGTTCCAGTAACGAGCTTGTGCAGCTTGACCTGCGAGCGTGTCATGTGTACGGAGATGAGTGTAGTGTGTGCTTCTTATCTCGGGACCCTCACTGCGGTTGGAACGGGTCGCGGTGCAAGTAAGCCCCCCACCCACACCCACACCCACCCACACCCACCCCCACACCCACACGGCTGCTTCCTTCCTGATAACTGCATCCATTTTTAGCATGAGGCATAAAGTTTAAAACAAAGAATAGAAAATATACTAATAAATAAGGCAGATATTCGACAAATATATTGATTTCAGAACATTTTCTGCTTTTAAATTGTGAATTTGAGCATATGTTTTATGTAATGTAGATTTAATTACCCCCAAAAAATCTACATATACATATATAAATGTATAAGATGTACAAAATGCATGTTAGTGAACTTTAAACACTGAGTATAAGCAATTTTTATAATTTTTAATTCTCTTTGTCTGTGGTAAAAGTTTGTTGCGTTATTGGTGTTTGTTTGATAATGTGAAATTGCAATTGTGTGACAAAAAAAGAAGAATTGAAAAGCTATCAGGGTGAAAGACAACAATTCAATGTTTTGGCTGATTTAACCTTTAATTTGGAGTAAAAGGAGCAAAAAACGAGAAACCCCCTAAATATAATTAGTGAAGTCTAATAATCAGGTTTTAAAAGCTACCTTTAAAACGAGAGAGAGAGAGAGAGCGCTCAAAGTCTTCCGGCTGAGTCTCTGATCCGCTAAACGAGTTACAAGGTCATATGTAAAGTTTGAGGTTTAGGCAAATCATACTGAAAGTTTGGGGGGGAAATGGGGGATTTTTGATGCATTTTAATACAATGGAAATAAAGAGACGTTTTCTTTGGGGAAGAAAATACAACAAAAGATGAATAATTAAAAGCAATGAAATGTAAAATAACTTTGGATGTGCTTTAGTTCTGTGTAAAATAAATATATAGGCTGTTCATCTGGACGCCTTACTATTAAATCCATTTATTGTTGAGTTATTAACATTAAAGATCCATTATATCCGTTTTCTTTCTTAACGGTTTATGTTTTTTTAAGACGTAACCGACTGTTTACGAGGAAACCGGAAATGAAAACCATTGAATGTTTAAATCGATAAGACTTAAAAAGACGTGCAATTGATGAATTTGATGAGCTTTCCTGTGGCTCAATCTTTAGAGCATTGGTGCTTGCAACATCAAGGTCATGGGTTCGATCCCAGGGAAAGCAAGAACTGATTCAATGTGTTTCTTGAATGCAATGTGAGTCACTTTAGATAAAAGCGTCTGATAAATGCTTAAATGTAATGTTTAGTGATGATGAAACAGCGGCCGGATCCGAAACAAGAGACGGAGAGAAACCGTCACACATGATTTTATGATCAGAGCGAGTCATTTACTCACAAAAGCCACAAGCTGAAATGAATGAATGTTTGCGAATGATTCATTCTGAAACACAGAACCAAAAACCACATAAAACCTTTCACCTTGTTCAAGTTTATACAAATCCAACACCCACACTCACATTTATTCACACACACACCTGAAATCTACGCAAATAAAGTGTAGTCAGTAATGTGTCTCTTCTTCTCCACAGAAGCAGATTCAGCAACTCCAGCGATTGCAGTAAGTCTGGATTTAGTTGTGGATGTTTTCATTTGCTCTCAGTTTGAGTGATCGTTCCCCAACACTTGCAGTTTGAATACGAGTTGCTTCAACTTTCACACAAACTCTTCTACACGACGGCTAAAACCACACCATGCTTTCAAACTAAAGTCAGACTACGTCTTTTCCCACACAGGGATCTGAGTTTTATAGGGAGAATCCTAACGGAAACTATTGTTCTTAATCACCAATGATCCGTTAGAGCAGAGATGCTCAAACTCGGGCCCGCGGGCCAACTTACCTTTGATTTGGCCCGCCGTACCGTCTGAGGAGAGAGAGAGAGAGACCTGACACAGATTGTCATTTCGAATTTGACATAATTTTGTTTCTTTTATTGTAGAACTACAACAGAGTACACTGAAATTAAATGTAAATTAATTAAAAAATGTATTGTAAATGTGCAATTCAAGGCGCAGCACTGCATGCTTTGTGACACATGACGTCAATAAACGTCAACAAATTAAACGCAATAATGGAGAAATCAAGGCAGTGGCACACAGACAAGAGATATGTTTTTAAAAAGCTAGGGAAGATGAGTTTTTATTCACAAGTCAAATCAAAGACAGTATATATAGTTTCAATAGTTTTTCGCGGCGAGGCTCACGAGCTGCTTGCTGGACTTCGATCTGAACTTCATCATCAGTGATGCTGTCTCTGTTTGGCAGTACAGTGATCCCTCGTTTACTGCGGTTAATGTGGACCGGAACCCCCCGCGATAGGTGAAAATCAGCGAAGTAGGATCAGCCAATCAGCTCACGGGATACATCCACTCGTGCTCTCATTGGTCGAGCTTTGTCTGCATCCTGGGAAACCGTTTCTCTCGCATCACGATTGAACAACGCTGCTTTCCGCAATACAGCTGCCGATATTTTTTAATTTTTCTATGAATATTTTTTAAAAATCCGCGATGCGCTGAGGCCGCGAAGTGGCGAGGGATTACTGTATCTACCTCTGCGAGCAGACTTTCAGTCTGATGAACTTGAACAAGAGTAAACTAAGCCAAATAACTGACTCTCACCTACACAATATCTTGTCTTTGTCTGTAAGTCAGCTAGAGCCCAATCTTGAACAACTTCTGAAAAATAAGGACCAGCTTCATATCTCTCATTAGGTCACTGACATTGCAACCACATATTTTTATTATTGATCGTGTGTTTGGCACTGAACTGTATTGTACATTGAACACTTGGGGATTGTTGCACATTTAAATTGTTCATTAAAATGCAAAGCTTTACAAATAAAACTGCATTAGTTAATCAGATTAAAGTTGTTTTATATTTATTTTAAATATTATGAAATAAATAAACCCATAGCAACTTTAATACAGTTTGATTTATGATGCAAAATGTATTTTTGGCCCTCGAAGTTTGATTTTTGGCCCTTCATAGGTTGAGAACCCCTGTATTAGAGGATCAGGGAAAGATCATTGATATAAACGACCCTGAACGCTCAAATCAAGCCTTTGATTTAATAAATCGTTAGCTTTCATCAACGTACAATCCTGATATTGACATAAAAACCGCAATATTGACTCAAAACATTCTGCTTATGGCATTGAAGCTTCATCCGTGACCTCAGGAGAACGTGTGGTGCATTCTGGGATTGGCAGCTCATAGCAAAAGATTGAAAATATGCTGTTATGTCATTAATTAAACGCATGCATCTGTTCCTCAGGTGCGCCTTCAGCCCAACCATCAAAGACCGAACCCAATGCCGAGACTGTTCTCGTCCCGCCGTCCTCCAGACACTTCCTGCCCTGCCCGATGACATCACACCACGCCACGTACCAGTGGCACCGCGGGCAAACGCGCGAGGAGTGTGTGCGCTCAGACCAGGGCTGCTTGTATCTGATCGAGAGCATGAACGCGACTCACGAAGGCTCGTACAGATGCGTGTCTTCAGAGGACGACTATCAGAGGACCGTCGCGCGCTATCAGCTCAGCATGAGCCGCTCAAACGCACAGCGTCTCGCTCCGGCCGCGGTACTTCTGCTCACGGCGGCTCACTTCCTGTTCCAGACCTCTCTGAGCATCATGTGACCCTGGAGTCACTGGGAGCTTCTCGTTTCCTCTCCTGACTCTCAGGATCCAGAGAAAGATCCCGTGCTTCCTCTTCAAGGTGTCGCAGTTCGATCGGATTGAGGAAGCGTTACCTTGAGTATTGAAAATCTCCAATTCCCGCTTCACACCAGAGATTGCACTGATAAACAGGAACACAACGATCATCGTTCAGCTGAAATACTGCCCACATCCTGATTAATAATATCTGATTTTATGTGCCTAAACACTTTAATTTAGGGTCCAATTCTCACTCTTAACTTTTTTCATTTTTATTTATAAAAATCATGCATATTAGTAGATATTTATTAGCACTTTTAAAGCACATATTAATGCCTTATTCTATATGATATTATCCTACATCCCATAATCCAACCCAGTACCTAAACTTAACTTTACTAACTATTAATAAGCAGAAATTGGTTATTAGAGATTTTCCTGGACATTTCATTATGACGGGAATAAAACATTAGATCACAGATTCAGAAATCTTAAAATTAATTTAAATTTACTATATATTATTTATGGCGTTTTTTTATGGAAAAATCTTGTTACAGCGCATTCACATTATATTTATGAACTATTTAATAGAATGATCCAAACAATCATTATCAAGTGAATTTTAGAATAAATCGAATGAATTATGTTATGTAGCACAATGTTTTAAAGTAATTACAATATTGAATAGTAAAAAAAGGAACAGAACATTTTAAAATGACCGCCAGATTCTTTCAAACCGCGTATTGATTTATGAATGATTTGTTTTGTTCTACATAAAATCCCACCGTTTTGCCTTTTTGTTGGTGAAAGACAATATTTTGTCTAAAATGTAAGATCTTGTTTAATGAACAGTTGCAGAAAATCAAGATCACTTTTGCAATCTTGCTTTCAAGTTTATCTCACTGCAATATTAAATATTACTACCACAGACCATATAACATAGTTTGCCATGCCGAGACCATGCATATGGCGTGTTAAAATGATTATTTAGCAAGAATAACATGTTTGCGCTTCATTTGTAGCTCCTGCCAGTACACCTGCCACCGCAGCCGCCAGTACACCCGCCAGCGCCAAACAAAGGGCGGGCTCAGCCAAAACTCAGCGGCTCAGAACCTAGCACTTTCTGCTAATAGTATTAATCACGTCACAGTTTACACTAAGTGTAATCTGTTTGTTCTTCAATGAAGGAATGTTTTTTTTACAAAAAAAAAAAAATCCCTTCGTTGAGAAAATGGTTTTCCAGGATGCGTGGGAACCCTGTATTACTATTTGTACATTTTGATGAAAGATTATCTAATTTTATTTACAGTAATTTTTACTGACGAGTCACTCTGGAATTTTGTGAGTAAACAGGGTAAATCCAGCAACACTTACCAGAAACGTACAGTATGTGAAATATGCAAAACCATAAGAGCGCAATTGGTCATCAGTCATAAGAGTCTGAGAAAACACGAGGATGCTGTGGGAGAGAATCAGCTCGGATCGCATGTTTATAGATTCACACAGATTATAGATTGCGGTTGTTTTATGATCAGCAGTGTTTCGGTCATGTGATCGACCAGAAAACCACCAGCTACGTTAGTGTAGTAAACACAAATAAACCAACCTTTAAAATCTCCATCCAAAACATTCGTACAAATATGCTCAAATATTACTTGCATGTGTATCATGTTTTGATATGAAATGAAACATTGTGTGATTATTACAGTGTTAAGACTAACAATCTGTCATTTAGCATTATTAAACAGATAAAACGAGCGTTTTGAAGACGATTGCACAGGGTTTGTTTTGTTTCTGGAGATGAACCGATATAAAAAGTTAAAAACAGACCTTTATTTATTGATCTTGCAATCAGCGTTTCATTAGATCAGCAGAACAAGGTTTTTTCCATTTCTCAATGTCTAAATTTCTTTACATTATGAAATTATCATTTCAAGTTTCATTTTTATGTTGAAGACTGTGAAACAAACGTTGCACTAGATCAGAAGTTTGTGCTAAAGAAGTGGCATTTTGCTAAAGACTTTCAGATATTAATTGGCCAAATGTTTTTTCAAAAATCATGTTTCTGTGTTTGAATGAAGGAATGAGACATTCCTTATATATTTATTAAGTATTAAATTTTTATTTTGAGTGAAAGATATGAATGGATAGAACTTGTATTAATAACCACTGTGACAAAATTGGTATATATATATATATATATATATATATACACACACATACATATACATACATACAGAGAGAACACAATGTATATTTGTAATTTGTTAAAAAAATCTATTTTTCCTGTTTTGTATTTATATTGTTGTACTTTGAACTGGATAACTGGAAAAACCAGAGTAACTCTACATGTTGAACATACAGAAATGAGGAAGTGAAGGTCAAACACACTGGAACGAATGTCTTTGCTTGTGACGATGATCAATATTAAAGACGTGTTGAAGCTCACATGTGTCCTGGATGCTTGAACTCTTTCTCCGTCGAGGCTTAAATTACAGATAATCGCACAGGAAGTGACACGTCTGAATCTCGCTGATGGTGTTCTGAACACAGGAAACACATCAGATGTTGAACCTCAAAGTGCAAACGTCACGATTTAGTCAAATATTCCGCTTTAATAAACAAAATATATTACAAACACGATTCATGCAACTATTTTATAGAAAAAAAGGATGTTTTGTTATGGCTTTTGGAGCAAGAGTGTGTGACGTCACTAAAACAAGTTAAAAACAGACAATTATACAATTATAAAACAAGTTAAAAACAGACAATTTATCAGATATATTAGATTTGGCTTGGAATATTTTAACACGGGTGATGTGCACATTAATACAACAACTTGTACAGTAAATCTGATGTTATGTGTGTGTCTGCTGTGTTTTAGTATGGCTGTTTCATTACTGCTTTTTCAATGTACGAGGAAGTAAAGAACAAGTTTTTGGTTTTCACCTTAATTTGCATGAATATCCAAAATCAAACTGTCTTTAGACATTCAGGCTCGTTCTCCAGTCGTGGTGTGGAACATATTTAATTTCACCTGTGAAGATAATTAGCATTATCGGCTGTTAACAGGCGCTTACCCATTTATTTTAGTTACCTTATAATCAAAACCTTTTCTTGACGCATATCATCAAAAAGGCCTGAGGCTCACGGTTCTGTATTTGGTGACTGTTTTGCAATAGAAGTGATATTTGGACAGAAATGTATAAATTTGATATTGATAAAAAGATTTAAATGTAATGTGCGCCATTCCCGGTGGATGTTTTTAGTACAGCGCCAAAACAAAATCTCATGGGAACTTCAACTTCAAATTTGGAACACAACTTGCTTCGAAATATAGCTTTAATTTTACAATTAATATTTTGTATATTATATACAGTACATTTGATTTACAGTAAACTTGAGTGTGTTTAAAATGAAAGTATGAAAGGTTATGTAAGTTTTTCACTTCAGCAAAAAAAAAAAAAAAAAAATATAGGAAATACAATAAAAGAAGAACTTGGCTTGTTTTGAACTTTCAGTATTGAAGTTTCTTGAGCTTCACTGGACGGCAAGAATTAAAGATTATGGATGAAGCTTATGATTCTTTTATAGGTTTCACAATCTGTGTTTTCATAAGAGTTAATGGAATTTAAATAGTTAATTGGAGAAAGAAAACTGTGCTAAACATGAATCCAGAATAAAAGACATTTAAAAATGTTACAGTAAAGCATTTAAAGCCCTGTGAACCACGTGAACAAAACTAAAAACTGCACGTGAGCGCCATCTCGAGGTTAAATCGACCTAAATCACTCATTCATTCTTTCAAAAGCATCAGGAAATCAGTCTATAACTAGCACAAATATATATAGGCCTCTTAAGAAATATTACAAAAAGTTTACAAAAACATAATCGTGTGAGAATAAAAAGCTGTGGTTAGTCAGATAAGAACTCAATTACAACATAAAAAGTAGAAATAGTGATTATATAAAGAACTTTTCATCTTATAATTGTATGAATTCTCAAGTCACAATTGACTTTGTATGCGATAATTTTGTTTTTCTGTGGTGATTTTGAGCTTTATAGGTAAAGCATCATCTACACACTGTTTCCAGACTAAAACCCTCACATATTCTGGGTATATGAGAATAGTTTTCTTCCATTTTAAAGTCTGAGGAGGTTATTTTTTTTACTCAAAGCGCACGGTAATAAACGGTTTTGGCGCGCGCGACTCACAAACCGCGGCAAATCAAAACGATGGCGATAATTATCACCACACAGGAATATAAATTACAGTCCTACCTGTTTGTAGCTCATTCGTCGACTGTCCGTCGCGTTAACGCTTCCTCAGCGTCGAAGTTAATATCGTAAAGCGCGTTCTTCGGGTTAATCTTCGCGAGGCGACACTGGTCAACAATTTGTCAGACATCACGTGACCACGGCCACGTGTCATCACATGGGTACGTTGTTTTTTGTTTACCAACTTTGAAACTTACAAACTTTGAAACTTACATATACATATAGTGAACTTTACACATGACCTGAAAGAGTCACCATCGCGTCAACTTTGGCGCTCTTTTTATTTATCCCTTTTTTATCATATCACATATATTAGTAATCATCATAAATTAGGTGTCATTTGAAAGCTCATGAACTCAAAATTCATCCTGTGAAGACCATTTTGAAATTGGATCCTGCGTTACCATAGAAACAGCACTCTAAACTATTTTAGCGGCTCCTCCCCCTGGTGGACGGAGTCAGATTTCATATTACCACATTTATTTAAACTACTTTATAATAAAAACGCATGTCGTCGGAAAGCTCTGAGTCTCACGGTTCCAGATTTGGTGTCTGTTTTGTGATAGAAGTGATATTTGAATAGAAATGTATAGATTTGTTACAGGAGAATGCATCAACAAGTGACACCCGGTGGATATTTTTGGTGCAGTGCCGAAACAAAATTAAAAAATGAGCTTCCGATCACATTATGTATGTTCATGCTAATATATAATTGAAAAATAATAACAAAAACGTGTCACATTTCTGTTACGGGAACATTGTTTTGCGATGTTCATTATGTTCACCATGCTTGCATTGTGTTGCGAGCATCAATGAGTTTCATGGTGCATTGTGGGACTTTTTCGGGAGCGAACACCCACCCTAGACCTGGATTCCTGGATCGGCCTCTCTTAAGTTTGACATTATTCCTGTCAAAACAGTCTTTTCCTGCCTCTCAAACAGTAGCGTGTGGTGCTTGCAACATCAGGATCATGGGTTTAATTCCCAGGGAAAGCAAGAACTGATTAGAATGTCAATGTGTTTCTTCAATGCAATGCAAGTCGCTTTGGATAAAAGTGTCTGACAAATGCATGAATGTCTCCGTCCCTTAAAGAGTCTCGCCTTATATTCGGGACGGAAGAGACCAGATGGGATGTTAAAAACCTGAAGCATTTTAAAACATAAGACAATATAAAACACAAATACAAAGCTGGGCCAGAGCATCTGCACAATGTTTTTAATCTAGAAGAAAAGATGCAGCAAACATGGAGAATCAGAGCTGGAACAGAAGAATCAAATGTCCTGAGAATAGAGAGAAAGCACATCAACACGGCCTTCAAACCTCCTGCAGACCAGACAGAAACACGCGTGTAACACGCATGTCAGTGTGTTTTAATGCACCTGGTCACCCATTACATCAATACAGACTCCAGCTGAAGATCTAGGAGTGAAACACAAGCGTGAACGACACCGAAACACTCACTTGTGAACAAATGCATATAAAGCAGAGTGTGCGGGTGACCTTTGACCTGTGCGACCCGTGTCACCTGAGTTCAGGTCTTTGGTATTTAGCTGAGCGGGAACTGATGGCAGTTTGATTGTACAAACGCAACAGTTAACGCTTGTTCGGTTTTGCCACGAAAAAAGAAAGAATCCCGGGATTCACGTCCAGCATTCCAGATCCCGCGCGATTACCGGGAAGCTCGTTTAGCTCCCGTTCATCATGAGGTATGTAGTGTAAATCTCCACACTTCACAACAAATGAACGATTATATTTATATCATCTTAAATCTTAAAAACAACGAGTTCACTTAAAAACATCACAGTACTTCCTGAGAGAGACGCTTTCCTGTTGCGGAAAGCAAAAATTGTGGGATTAAACACGAGCATCCGGCCCTTAAGCGTCAGTGAGGATAAACGAGGATAAACGAGGATAAACGAGGACGGCGTTCATGCGGAGATACAGACGATCATCCTGTTGAGGAATGATTTGATGGTTTCGCTGAGAACTTCATCACACCATTCATGGGTGAATCTCATGAAACGTCTGGAAAAGAACAATATCTGGATCCAAAATCAGCAGAAATCAATGAGAAATATTTCTTTTTGCCGAGGAAAAATGTCGGATCTTTAAGATGCGTTGAATTGTGAGAATATCATGATGATGTGTGAGTGCTGTTAAACTGATCACATCGAACATAAGTTTGTAAATATCTCTCTCTCTATATATATATATATATTTCACACACACACACACACACACAAACAAAAACACACACACACTCAAACACACACACACACACACTCACTCACTCACACACACACACACACTCTCTTACTCTCAAACACACACACACATACATTCTCTCTCGCACACACACTCTCTCACTCACACACTCTCTCTCTCTCTCTCTCTCACGCACACACTTTCTCTCTCACACACAAACACACATATACACACTCTCTCACTCTCACACACACACACACACTCTCACGCACACACTCTCTCACACACACATACTTTCTCACTCACACACACAATCACACACTCTCTCTCACTCACACACATACTTTCTCACTCACACACACACTCGCACACACAATCACACACTCTCTCTCTCACTCACACACATACTTTCTCACTCACACGCACACACACACACTTTCACTCACACACTCATTTTTACTTTATACATATTAGTCCTGTCAAATTGATTATTTGCAACTAACATAAAAGCATGTGTTTATTTGTGTACTTTTATGTTAGATCTGATTAATCACGATTAATTGATTTCACAGCACTAATATATAGATAAAAATATGCAACATTTCTTTTGATTTTCATGAGATTCACCCACATATTCAAAACTTGCCCTGAGATCCAGATGAAATAAACGTATCGCGCGTTCAAGCATCGCCGGAGACATTCAGCTGTTTCTGAGGCATCTGAGATCCGGCTCCGGGAATCCCTCTTCCCGAGAGAGTCGGAGCTCCTAAAATCACCTCAGCGTTTCTGATTCTGACCAGTTCAAACGGACACTAAAAAACAACTAAAAACCCATTCAGAAACGACAGATCCTGAGGTAAAAGACATTCCCGTAACGTTCCACCCCTGAATGTTTGAGGTATGAATGTAAAATGAGGAGAGAAAAAGTCACGAAACATAATCAGAAGACAGAATGAAACACACTCTAAATAAAAATCTTCAAGTTTTGTGAAACTTGTCCGTCGTTTGGCTGAACGTGCTGATTGTGTTTAGCGTTTTATCAGACGCCGGACGTCGTTCATGAAACACAAGCGCAAGTTTCTGTACGAATCCTCCATTATTCCTGTCTTACGTTGCATTGAACTGATTGTGACGGTAAGAGCGTTTTTGAACAGCTTGTGATTCCTGAATGAGGTCCGGCCGAGTTATTTTATGCATATGTACGTCAATATAATTTTATTCGCACGAACAGCCGACGTCGACGGGAGAGAATGAGGTACTGGTTGTGCAACAGTTTGATTTTCATCCATTGGTTTGATGGCGATTCGTCTACGGAGAGCCGCTGGTGGACGGATCCGCGGAGCTCCGCCCCTTGGAGGAGGAGGAGGAGGCGGGGCTTTGGCTGTGGGCGGAGCTTGAGAAGGCGAACGGCCTGCTGGGTCCCGGCGGAGGTGCTGCAGACGCCGACTTCTGCGCAAACAGAGTTCCTGGGATGGAAATACACATTTTGAGGTTTTTTTTTTCTGAAACCAAAATTCACACAAAACTTATTTAACAGCCACAAATACTAGTTGAATATAAACTACTTTCAACGTTTTAACGGCATAATCGTGTTTCTACTCCGACTAGTTCATTTTAACTTTGCTTGCATTTAAATAAAAAATGAATCTGTGATATAGTACATCTGTTTTTTGAAATGCTCCTCTCTAGAGTTAACTACTAATTATGGTCATATTTTATAATCAGTTTTTTTGGTGCATTTTGACTCACAATCTATTTTTTGTACATTCTAAAATATTCTTAAACTAAATAAGCAACTAAAGAAAGATTATATATAATTTTTTAGGTAAATGTGACGTTACATGACTCAAGCTGTTTTATGTTTATTTTATTATCATTATTTTAATGTTTACTTTATTATTTATTGTAGAAATCTCGATTCATAATAATAAAGACATAATGACATATTAAAATTGACATATTGATATAATTTACCCAGTATATCGTCCACACAGCGCACATAACCGCTGTTGCAGATCCATGTTGTGTGTATAAATATTTTATTTTTATTATTTATATTAATTTATTCACTTCTGTTTTATGATTTCCAATAAAAAAACAAGTTCATATTTTTTATTCGTATTTATATGATTATATATTTATTTTACTATTTACTTTTACTTATCATTTAAATGTTTTTTCTTTAAATATAATTATTGTATAATTTTTAGTTTTATTTAAATATATTTAATATAATATTATTGCTGTAAAAATCGATTAATCACATTTAAAAAAAAAGTTTGTATGTATGTAAATATATATATATACAATATCTACACACGCACACGCATTATATAAACAAACTTTCAAGGTAGATATTGAGATTTTACAGAAATAATATATACAATCTTTCTTTAGTTGCTGATTTGGTTTAAGAATATTTTTGAATGAGCAAAAAATAGATTGGGAGTCAAAATGCATGAGGAAATGTTCTATCCTCCAGAACTGTTGCTGAATCTTCAGAGCATCACTACTGATTAAAATAACCGTAATGAATCTTTCCCTCCATGCCGTGAGCGATACCTGAGTAAATGATGCCGTTCACTTCCACTGACACGCTGATGCTCGCCACTCCGGTGGAGGAAATGCTCATGGCCAGATCCTGCTTCTCTTCTGCAGAACCAAACACTCATTAACACACACACTCACACACACGAGCGCGTCACACGCAGACACCCCCCCCCCGCCCGGCCGTGCACTGACCCCTGGCCGGAGCTCCCAGACGCAGGTTCATGGGCATCTGCGAGGCCATGGCGATCAGGTTGTGCTGGAAGGCTTGCTGCATGAGTCTCTGCTGCTCCTCCGCCAGACGCAGCATCTTCCTCTCCGGCGCTTCCGTCTCCAGCTTCTCTCTGAGCTGCTCCAGTGTGGCGGCGCGAGCCAAACCCGCCTGCTGCTGCCCCAACGCCAGCGCCAGAGACGAGCGGCCCGCAAACAGAGACGAGTCCTCTGAGGAGAGAGCAGAACACATGGATGAGGAGAACACACACACACACACACACACACTCACACACACACACACACACTCACACACACACACACACACACACACACACACTCACACACACACACACACACACACACACACTCACACACACACACACTCACACACACACACACACACACACACACACACACTCACACACACACACACACACACTCACACACACACTCACACTCACACACACACTCACACACACACTCACACACACACACACACACACACACACTCACACACACACACACACACACACACACTCACACACACACACACACACACACACACACACACACACACACACACACACTCTCACACACACACACACACACACACACACACACACACACACACACACACACACACACACACACACACACACACACACACTCACACACACACACACACACACACACACACATGCGAATAATACACAATAACGCCCCTAGAAATTAACATAAGATAATGTGATTCTACAAACAATTTCAATTAATAAAATATATAAAAATAATAATACAGTAATACCGCGCAATACGAGCATCTCGACATACGAGTATTCCAAGGTACGAGCAAGCCTTCGAGCACATTTTGCTTTGAGATACGAGTAAATATTTGAGATACGAGCAGCTTACAGACGCTAGAGGTGTTCAGCACTCGCAGCAGCTCAAGCTCCTCATTTATGGGTAATTGCATATTATCTCCACTAGAGGCAGCTTGGTTTTACAGCGGGGGTTACCGGGGGCAACGAGTGATTCACCAGTATTAAGCTGGGAGCAGCACGAGTTATGAGTGTTCAATAATAATAAATATGAACTTCTGAGTCTATCAACACACAACATGGGAAGAAACACTACACTTCCGTATTGTGTTTGCGTTATCTATGTAATCCCTCCCTCTTCCTCCTCCTCTTCCTCCTCCTCCTCACATGCCGTCATTAGCTGCTACTGTATCGTCTGTCCCGAAGGAAAGAACTCATAATTAAAACCACATTTTGTTTTATATCACAGGAATCCTTAGCAATTAAACACATACAGTAATACCTCGGTTTACGAGCGACTTGGTATACGAGCAAATCGGTGTACAAGCATGTAGGGTTGAATCGGTGTACGAGCATTGTATCGGTGTACGAGAAACATTTTCCCTCACCCACGTGCATTTTTGTGTGGAAAAAGTCCTAACACTCTGCATGGTCGCGCGCATTTTTACTAGAAATATCCTAAACACAGCCTCATAACAGTCACGTGGTTCCAACCCCTTTATCAGCCCTTAACTCATTCATTCTCTCAGCTTCGCTTGGTTTGGCTGCATCATTCACCACAGTGATACTTTTATAAGTGATTTACAGATGTTTTACCTCCTGTTAAAAACATTAATTAATTGTGATCGCTATTGTTCACGAAGAGAAATATACACATACATTACCTCTAAGCAGTAACTGTCAGGGTTCATGAATTCATTGTCTCTCTGCCTGTGTTTGTGTGTGTGGGGGTGTGGTCACTGATCACTGCAGCAGCCATCATCTCACGCACCTCATTCTCACGTCATCTGTTGTTCCTGCCGTTTGCTCGCTCGCTCGCTCGCGCGCGCTGTCTCTGCCGGTGCTCGGGCTCCATGACATTCACTCTGGATTATTACTTCAGCCCTGGTTTGTTTTCTGCACTATTATAATAAATTCACTAATTTGCACTTGAATCTGGGTTTTGTGTTTTCCCTAGCTGACAGTAAACTCCCCCCTCCTCTCGTCTCCATCACGGCTAAGCTAAAGTGCTTTAAAGTAAATTGTCAAGTATTTTTATTGTTTACTTGTCAATTATTAATTTGTATTTATATGAGATCTTAATGGTTATAATTTTAACTGTAATTAATAGGATAAAACCAAATTTTAATTTTTTTTAAATGGGCATT